>AYEL01091308.1:0-11866 GCA_000484575.1 Olivierus martensii
TAACTAGCCCATAGCCTAAGGTCATGTAGTTGACCTTGGATGGATGCTATTGACAGTAATTATACACCCCTGGTCAACTAATTACTTGTTTCGACTAGGGATAACACAAAAATTACTTTATTGTTTAAATTTTTGTGTTATTTTTAAAATATAATTAATATAAACAAACAATCAGCTGATTTGGAAAACCGTTAGATATTTCCCGCCACAATCTAGGACGCCAACTTCCGCGTTGATTGTCAAGCATGGTATAGGTTGCTTTGTTTCTCTGATAAGTTAAAATTTATAAATTTTTAAATAAAATTAATTTATTGAATTTTGTGTGTGAAAAAGCACTAAAATCATATTATTTACAAGGGGCCAAACTTTCCTAAATTATAATTAATTGGATCAAGATATCTGTAAAAAAAGTAAAGATAAACTGAAAAGGAAATGTGGAACATGATAGAGCAATTCAAACAGACTCTGACAATCCGTTCTTGAATTTTTGGCAGTCCAAAGATGACGCTTATATTAGTAAATCCAATTATAAAGCGATTAAAAATTTAATTAAAAATCCACATTTTAGCAAAATTTTGGTTATTATGATAAAACAATGAAAAACATGACAAAAAATAATATTTTGAAATTTATTTTTTCAATATAAATAAAAATAAGGGCACCACACCCTGTCAATACGTTATTAACAGTGGAGTTGTAGCAGGTCATTGACCTGTCAAGTACATATTGACTGTGGAGCGCAAAGGGTTAATTATCTCATCGTCCGGTATTTATTCCATACATACAATGTTCTTGTCTATATCCAAGTGGTCCTGAAAAGTCAGGTTTTCAGGTGTTTGTGGGGCTCTGTGATGAAGTTCTTGCAACAAAGCTTCATCAGTATTGTGATCACTATCTGAAATTTCTTCTTCAACCACATCATCTTTAATGAACCCTGCATGACAAAAACAGTTAGCAATTGTTGCTTAAGAGACATCATTCTACGCACTAACTGATTAATACATTGTACCGAATAAATTGATCTCAGTTTTTTCCATGCTCATAGTTAACAACAACTCTCTTTAAAAGCATTCAATAATAATTTTTTTGTAACACTGGATTATGCTCTGATCCATAGGCTGCAAAACAGAAGTAACATTTGGTGGAAGGAACTTGATCCGGATTGCTTTCAGCACACTGACTTCAACATAAAAAGTAAAATTATCCATTAATAGAAGAATTTTGCTTTCCATTCCAAAACATTTTGGTCCTGTTCTCTCAACCACTTTTTGTAAATGACACCCATCATCCATGTATTTCTGTTTGCATAATACCCAGCAGGAAGTTTTTCATGTTCTTAAAACATCTGGGCTTTTGATATTTTCCTATAAATAGAAGAGCAGCTTTTCTGAGCTTGACACGTTGGCCCCCATCAAGACCATAATTTTTTGTTTAGCTTTCTTCCCATCACTGCATGTATCACCTTTGAAACTCAACATTTTGTCCAGCAACACTTTAAAAAATAAACTGGTCTCATCTGCATTAAAAAACATCTGATGAATATTCAGAAAGTAGAGCTTTCAACCTCTCTTCCTTCCATTTGTTTGTGGTGACCATATCGACTGCTGCACTTTCACCACACACTTTACAGAAAGTCAAGTCATGACGATCTGAATTTTTGCAACCAATCCATCCAATCCATTGAAATCGTTCAATTGGAGTCTCAAAGAAAAAATAAAATTTCTGCTTGTTCTTTTGAGTAGATTGCCATCAATAAGTATATTGTTGCTTCTCATTTTCCTGAGCCAAGTAACCAGCACTTTCTCTAACTCTGGATACTTTGCTTTACAGACATTTTGTCCAGCAACACTTTAAAAAATAAACTGGTCTCATCTGCATTAAAAAACATCTGATGAATATTCAGAAAGTAGAGCTTTCAACCTCTCTTCCTTCCATTTGTTTGTGGTGACCATATCGACTGCTGCACTTTCACCACACACTTTACAGAAAGTCAAGTCATGACGATCTGAATTTTTGCAACCAATCCATCCAATCCATTGAAATCGTTCAATTGGAGTCTCAAAGAAAAAATAAAATTTCTGCTTGTTCTTTTGAGTAGGTTGCCATCAATAAGCCAAGTAACCAGTGCTGGTTACTTGGCTCATTTTCCTGAGCCAAGTAACCAGCACTTTCTCTAACTCTGGATACTTTGCTTTACAGAAATACTTCCAGGAAGATGTTCTGCCATTATTGAGAGCAACAATTTTATCTCAAGCGTTAATAATTGTAGACAGAAGATTCTTCAGTATCCCAAACTTTTTTACAAGTTGTCTTGGTTAGAACATTTTCATCAACTTCCTTCAAAATCTGTTTTTTGATATCTACAAGTAAACAAACTTGTTTCCTTTCAAGTGACATTGTTTGAAGGGAAATCTCACACCAAAATGAAAACAAAATATTGAAAACAAGATCATCCACTTTATTGCAGGGGTGCTCCATTGCAATAAAGTGGAGGATCCCATTTTTGGTTTTGTTTCTTGGGCCATTTCCATTCATTTGTTATTGGAAGAACCATTTTTCTGACTTGTGGCATTTGCAGAAAAATACTAAATGAAAGAAAAGTGGCACAATTGAATTTGTAAGAGAGAATGTATATTTTCAGTTCCTAAATAGAATTAAAATTAACATTAGTCCTATGAGATAATTTTTGGGATCAGCAGATTAGTTCATAAAAACACGAGTCCACTGTATATATATATACAGTGGGTGATCAGTTAACAAACATAATCCGTTCCAAAACAATGTTCGTTAACCGATCATCGATTTGCCATAGATTTTTATGGGAATTTGATTAATTCATTTTGGAGATCCAAAAAAATAAATAAATAATTATATAATTTATTACTATGTTTACTTATACAGTTGAACTCAGTTATAACGACATTGCATATAGCGACAAGTTGGCTATAGAGTCATTATTGCTTTGGAACGGATCAATACCCATAGGAAAAGTGTTTTTATGCCTCCCTTATAACGTCATACTACCTCGTGTATAATGACAATGAATAATGAATGCCTCCCATATTTCTTTACCAACTCTGCTAACTGATATTTCTAAAAATAAACTCGTCGAACACTTGCAACAGCGGGCATCGGAAAACTGGCAAATATACCGTATAATAATGTGATCGGAAATGAGATTTAAAAAATTTTTTTTTAATTTCTAATTTTCGCAGAATTTTGGAAAATTGGTTGTAAATGTAATGAGTGAAATTAAAATTACTGTACCTCAAAAGTGTACAGCATGATGGTTTTAATTTATACAAAGCAGCTCATGAGAGATGAGTCATACAAACACGTGGTTAACATGTGCAGTCACGAAGAAATTTTTGTAGAGTGAAGATGGCGACATCAAATGCAAAGAGGAAGGTTCTGAGTGTCGAAGAAAAAGTTAAAGTTATCACAGCAATCGAAAATGGCAAAAAGAAAGCTGATGGGTGTCGGGAATTTGGTCTCGCAAATTCTACTGTGCAAACAATTTGGAGCAACAGAGAGAAAATTCTCAGTGCTTTTGAAGAATGTAGCTTACGATGCAAAAGACTACGGAAACCCAAATGGCCAGATATCGATGAAGCTCTGCTGAAGTGGTTCAAGCAGCAAAGAAGTGCAAACGTACCAATAAGTGGTCCTCTTCTCAAGATGAAGGCTACAGGAATTGGTAAGCTGTTAGGCTACCAAGATTTTGTTTGTAGCGCTGCTTGAATTGACAAATTCAAGTTGCGTCCCAACATTACTTGTGGGAAAGTGTCCAGGGAGGCAAATTCTGTGGACCGTAAAACGACAGATGAATGGCTTAAGACTGTGTGGCGTGAAGTGAGGCAAAATTACTCTAAACATGATATTTTTAATGCAGATGAAAGTGGACTATTCTACAAGCTAACTCCTGACAAAACTCTGAAATTTAAAGGAGAAAAATGTGTTGGTGGAAAACTAGCCAAGGACAGAGTTACAATTTTTGTTTGTGCTAATGCAGATGGAAGTGAGAAGAGGGAATTGCTTATCACTGGAAAGTCAAAGAACCCAAGATGCCTGAAAAACGTCTTAAGCTTGCCTGTTCGATACTGCTCAAACAAAAAATCTTGGATGATAGTTGATTTGTTCGAATCCAAAATGAGACGATAGGACTGTGAATTGGAAAGATGTCACAGAAAAATTTTGCTGCTTCTTGACAATTGTCCTGCCCATCTGGACCTTCAGAACTTTGACAACATTAAACTGGTGTTCCTTCCAGCAAATACCACGAGTGTGTTGCAACTTATGGACCAAGGCATTATCAGGAGCCTGAAATGTCACTACCGCAAAATTTTGCTATTGCAAATGATTGAATGCATCAACAAAAAAAGAGTACAAAATAACCTTACTAGATGCAATATAATACATTGCAAAGGCTTGGAATTCTGTTACCAAAGAAACAATCTGCAACTGTTTTCAACATGCTGGATTTACTTCCTGGATGCAACAGGACCATGATATCACTGAAAGAAATGATATCAATGATGATGACAATGATCTGCCTTTGTCCGAGTGGGTCCGAAAAAATTGCAACGATGATTTAGGACAGCAGGATTACGATGCATTTGCTATAGTAGATGATGATATTGTTACCACAGAAATGCTAACGGAAGAAGACATAGTTAACGAAGTCAAAGGGAGTAATATCGAGGACATACAAGATGACAATAACAATGAAGATAACGAGATCGAGGAACCAGTACCTAGTTTGAGGGAGGCTCTTGATGCCATTAGAATTATTAACCGATTTTACGAGGCAGATTCCCAAGGTAATGAAAATATTGGCGCAATAAAGGCAATCAAAAAAGATTTGGAAAAGCAGTATTTACAATGATGTGTAAAGCAAAAAAAAATAATTGATTTCTTTGCTTAATATATGTTTCATTTCATTTTTGTTCATTGTATAAGATCATAATTACTGTATAATAAAATTCTATTGTACAGTATTGTATTTCTGTATTTTTCTTTTGTTGTTAATAGGTAAATAAATAAATAATAAACGGTGCATATAGATTTTTATTGTGAATGAGAACGCAGTATGGCAATTAGGCTTAAGGATATATGGAAATAATATTTGGGCCTACTTAGGGTTAGAGCGACATATTGGTTATAGCGACATATGTTACTCTGTTCTCGCGATGTCATTATAACCAAGTTTAACTGTATATAATAACAATATTATATACATACATAGTCTTGCATTTTCATCTATTATATTTATTTTCTGTTAAAGAATCTGTCCAATGTCGATTGCTTTTTTCACTTCTTCAGGATTTTTTGGAAGTGATTAATAGCATGGTCATTGCAGAGATCCCCAACCCTATTGACCTTAACCTGGTATGAGTGCCATTCTAAGATCAAAAATATTGTTAAAATCTCTCTCTTACCTTCTTTAATAAATCTTCGATTTGTTTTGTCTCAGAGTTCATTTTAATCGGGAAAAACTATTGTTCTCCCATCTTTAACATAGGTCCATGAATGCGCAAGGCCTAAGTCTATCATTCCGTTAAGTTAGTTAAGTTGCCATATCCTCCTGAGATATTTTTATCTAGTGGCAGCCACTTATAGAGCCCATCACAGGTTGGCCAACACCCATGATGGAGTCAACCAGATGACTGAAGGATGAGGTTCAACTGGCTGGGCCCAAATCCCCTCCTGAAATATTGGAGGAGTGGGACACGGATTCTCCAGGATGGTAAGCCACAGCTCTACCATGCAGCCATCCAGCCAATGGCTGTCATTCTGCAGATCCCACAGTTTGTTCTGTGAAGTGTTCATTATCCGAACATAAAAATCTTTTGCTTAAAGTGTTCGTTAACCGACCACCATTGGAGTTAATGAACAGTTTGGATATATATATATACACACAGACAGGGCTCGAAATAACAGTCGCCAGCTCGCCATTGGCGACTAAGAAATTGCAGCTGGCGAGTGTGATGAGATAATCTTGGAAATGCTTGATTAATACTCCCCACAACTTATTTTTATGATTTTTCTGTATAGTCTGACTCTGACGAGAAAAATTCTGTAGTGCCTCTAGTTCACGAAAGAGGAAGCCACTTTGAGAGCTAAACAACCCACAGATTAGGTTTATATACCTAATCTATGATGGGCTAAACAATTCATTTTAATAAATGGTAATAGCTGATGGGTGAAAAATTGGTGAAAATAAAGGTTGTCTCATTTGATGATTGACCAATCATATAGCTCAGCCAGTTCTGATGTCATCAAGAGACTTGACAGAGAACTGGCAGACTTTATTAAAACCATCAATATTATATCATTGATTAAAATTCAAGCATATCATTGAAAAACTTTGGGCTATTCTATGCAGATAAAGAAAAGGTCCTAGATGTTAACTAGACAATACATTAATTAAGACAATTCATGATGTAAAGCCTGTGAACCAACGAAATGTGAAAAATAAACACGTGTTGTGTGGACTTGAGATTTGTTTGAAAGAAAACTGCTTTTACTTGGGGAGTACTATATTCTGTTATTTGATTAAAATAAAGCTGAAATAATTTAAATCCAAAATATCTTATTAGGAAAAGTAAAATCCACTTGGATAATGCTTTTAACGATTTGGCATTTTATATAAATTTTACTTGAAGTTTAACGAAGGATATATACTGTTCGTATTTAACCCTTTCAACTGACTGACAAAAGATGATCTTCAAAGTTCTATATTTGATTTATTATTATTCAGTGTGGAAAAATGAACGAATGCAATATAATTAATAGGATGTTTTACATACAAAATAATAAAAAAAAATTAAATATTTGAGAATTCTATCAAGCTTCGGAACAGATATATCATCGTAAGCGAAAAAAATTACGTAACTTCGTAAAGGTAAGCGGTAGCTTATTTAAATTAATTGCATTCGATTCGGAATGATAAAATACATCTAAAATCGTTTAAAATATCAGATTATCTATAAAAGTTTTGCAGAAAATCGTAAAGAAACATGGTTTTGTACCCCAACTTTGGAGATCCATAACTTGAGAACGGGGCTTTTGCCCCTCATGGGACCTTCACCAATGAAGTCAGGAACCTTTAATTAGAGGGTAAGGTAAAAGGGGGTTCAAAATTCTGCTGGGATTTTTAATACTGTCATACCCCAGTGAGATTTGCAAGGTGCATTCTGACTGTCACTTATTAACGCAGGTAATTTTCGGAAAGTTATCGAATAGCTGAAAACTTTTTCTAAATAAATTAGTTTTTAATCTCCTATGTTTGTGCTTCAATTGATTTCAAGAATTTTCGGAAAGATAAAAGAAGAAGAAAAAAGATCGTTTGCTGTTTGCGTTGTTTCGTGCTGATTACGTGTGGTTGTGGAGAATTTTGTGAACTTTTGAAATATTTTAGCGAATAGTCTAGTAGTTGTTTATTGAAATGATGGGTATTTATTTAGCTGCCTGAAATTAATGTTTGAATGTATATGTGATGTGATACTTTCGACGTGGTCATTGTGAAATGCACAACTTGCATAACGTGGTACTTCCCTGATCGTGTTGTGAAAAACGTATTTGCTGGTAAATTTATACAAGTGTTTTATTGTTTTTTGGGGAAAGGAGAGGGGTTGGCGATCAGAATTTTTTTTGGCTACTGGATTTTCGAAATTATTTTGAGCACTATATATATATAAAGAATAAAGATTTTTGGTAACCAAGACTTTAATGGGCTTAAATTAGCCCAATTAAAGTCTTGATTGCAATGACAATTGAAATGAACAAAACTGTCATTTTTAAAAGCTTGAAAAGGAAAAAACTTGAAACCCCAGATTGACAATTTGTGTGTGATTACTACAATAAAATAGTAGTCAATCACTTTACTCATATTGAACTAATAATATTGAATATATTAAATTTTTGGGCAATAACTCAGATAAATATTATCCAATCTGAATGAAATGTGTGTGTTACAGGTAATGTCTGAACATGGATAATGTTTAATAAGAAGTAACTGTTATTTTTCAATGTTTATTTGGATGATTATCCATCTAGTCTTGGATAATGCCAATTTTAAGTTTGAAGAAAGAATTGCACATGCACAATTTTTGTTTATTGGCTTTGAGACTGTATATCTGTGTAGAAGTATCAATATTGTCTGGTGTAAGCATAGATAAGCATTAGTTTTACAAGGCATTCAATGATACCTTACATAATAAACTTGATGATAACTGGGCATATTTGATGAATGATAAATAGCTGAAAACTGTAAGTGAAATTAAACATATTTTAATATTTATACAGCTCACATAACAGGAAATAATTTTATTAGTAATTGAAGCATTTTTGGCCTAACTTCGTGATCTTCATCAGTACACAAATTCTTTAGAACAGATTTTCGTTTTAAAAAACATTTTTTAAAATTTTTATGATAGGTTACGACGAGATACAAAAATTGCAATGAGAAAAACGAACATTTCAACTGCTGATTAATAAATAATGTGCCAAAAGCTGTGATAAGTTAGAACACACTTATTAAATTTATATTACTTTAGTTGAAATAACGTTATATTAATTTTGAAACACATTATTACATATAGTTTATATACAGGTAGTTCTCAACTCACGACAGGGTTTCGTTCCAATATTTCTGTCGTAAGTAGAGAATTTTTTAATTCTTGATTTGTTTGATTTCTGTTTTAATATTTTCATAATTTTTTTAATTCTTGATTTGTTTGATATCTGTTTTAATATTTTCATAAAATATGTTTCTATTTAACTCAAAATGATTAAAAATGTATAAGTTTACATAAATATTTATAAATTATTTATTAACACACATACAATTAAATACATAAATACAAAATTAAGAAAGAAAAATTTAATAATTTAAGAAATTTTATCATCACTAGTATTATTTCTCTTTATTGGACATGATAGGGTTAAGACAAATACAAAAATTGCAATGAGAGAAATGAACATTTCGACTGCTGATTAACAAATAATGTGCCAAAGGCTGTGATAAGTTAGAAGTGGGGTGAATCACACTAATGGCTATTGTGTATTATTGAAAGACTTTGCTTGTCAATTAATGCCGATTCTCTGATATGTATACAAAAGCAATATGATTTATGTATATATATGCAGGCAGCAAAGTTGAATTAGAAAATTTTTAATAATAATTTTTGGCCATTGTAAGTTGAGGACTACTTGTATAATAAAAGTTTTTTTTTACATGTTATTCCTTGTGCATCAGTGCCACGACAGGGGAAGATTCTCCGGATTGTTGTCTTTGATTATATTTATTTTTTCTCTTCTTTTTTGATTTCTATGGCTTCCACATTGTTGCTGCCTATGTTGGACATGATGGGTCTTATTATACTGATATTATCCCAATAAACAGAGAAGTCATCTTCATATACTTTAGTAGCCAATGCAGTAGTTAATTTACCAATTCTTATATCTGCATTATGTTCTTCAATTCTAGTGCTAAGGCATTTCTTTGTCCTACCTACATACTGTTCTGTAGTTTATAAGGTATTGTTATACATTGGTATCACAGAGTCCTGATCATCTCATATTGCTCACTGGATCTTTATCATTTCTTAAATGTGCAAAGATGGTACTTTTTCTCTTATAGACATGCCTGTATGGATTGTCTTTGACAACTTTTTTTACAATCTTGTCTACTATTGGATCGTATACAATAGGATATGATTGCTATTCCTGACTGGATTGACTGCTATCTTGGTTGTTATTACATTAGCATAGGACATTGATTTAATAATGCTCTTATATATGGCTTTCATAGTTTTATATTTATAATCGTACTTCTGACCTTGTGTAATTATGTAGCAATACTCATTGTCTCTATCTTTTTACTTCACGCACTGTGTGTAGCCTACAAAAAAGAGCTTTAAATGCTGCCATTTTATGGTTTGTAAGGCAGCAATGTTCAACCCGTCGATCATGATCAATCGGTCAATTTTTGGTTGATCTCTTGTTTATTCCTCCTTACAAATTTAATCAAAACTGAAAACATAATATTTTATCATTATTTTGTATCATTTTTTAATTATCTCTAAATGTATTACTATTGCTTATGTTTTGTTAAAATTGTCAAATCAGTAATTTTCTTATAATTTGGAAGTACACACATGAAAAAGTTTCAGTATTAAATGATATTGTGCAAAAAATTCTGTCGTGTTTGGGATTGATATATTTGTCAGAATCTGCTCTTTCAATATGAATGTCATAAAAAAATCAAGAAACCAAATTACAAATGATCATTTGGATGATAAAAAAAATCAAGAAACCAAATTACAAATGATCATTTGGATGATTGTTGCGATTGGCCATTTCTTCATATCAACCTGACTATGACAATATTGCAAGCTCCAAATAATGCCAAATTTTACATTTCTTTTTTAATCAACCAGTATTTCCTTAACTTATGAGTTTGTAATCAATCTGTTGTTTTTTCTAACTTTGGTTTTCCAAAATAGATCATTTGGATAATTGTCTGTGATTGGCTACTTCTTCATATCAACCTGATGATGAAAATATTGCAAACTCCATACAATGCCAAATTTCATATTAACTTTTTTTAATCAACCCACATTTGCTGTAACTTATGAGTCTGTAATCAATCTGTTGTTTTTTCTAACTTTGATTTTCTAAAATACAGAGATAAATCTTTTATTTATTTTTCTATTTTAAGATTATTTATATAAATCTTTTATTTTAGTATATTTGTTTTATTTGTTGAATTAAAATAATTAAAGTGATAAATAAATTTTTAAATATACAAATAAAGCTTTTAGGATTGGGAGTGTGTCCTCCAAAGTGAATGAGTGCATTTAACTGCATAGTTGCACGTAATCAGATATCAGGTTGAGGGTACGTGAACGTGATCTTTACAAGAGAGTAGATCGGCAAATAACTTAGTATAGAAAAGTAGCTCACATAGGAAAAAAGGTTGAACACCCCTGATTTAGGAAGTGGATGTGTACAGAAGGAAGAGCTGGGCAATCACATTTCCCTAATATATCTGCATCATGATGAAGGTAAGAGCTTTTTAGATATCTCCAATAATTAACACTTATTAACCTGACAGTTTGAAATTCATAATGTTGCAGATAAGGGGTTAAATAAAATTTCTAAGGCTATTCATATTATTACAATTCAACATACTAATAAGGCTCTTCAAATATCAACGTAACAGTACCTGCAAATTCATGGAATAAATTTTACAAAATACAATATTAAATATATGAAATACTCAAGGATATACATATTTTTTAAATTTAATTGAATGCATGAATTATACATAAAAGTCCAATATTACAAAGCACTACAAGCAGTAAACTTTAAATAGTTTATTAATCAAGAAATGTTTTTGATCCTAGAATGGATCGTCTTCAGTTTACATCAAAATCAGATTTTGATGTAAGCTGAAGAGGATCCATTTTAGGATCAAACATATTCCATAATTAATAAATTATTTAAAGTTTATTGCTCGTAGTGCTTTGTAATATTGGACTTTTATATGTAATTTTAGCAGAGTTTATTTTACTAGTTTATGCATGAATTACACAATAGTGCAAATTATGCAAATATAGTACATTCCTAATCAATGCTAGTGTTTGTTTAATAATTTTTAAAGATTACTTAGAATAAATTATATAATTATTGGTTAAGAAGCAAAAGTTCACAACTGAATAAAACGCTTCAGATTAAATTTGGAATGAAAGTGTCAATTAAAATTTATAAAAAGCTTAGTTTAACAATTTTATAACAAAAAACAAAAATAAATAAAAAGCAACATTTTAAAGATTTTTTTTTTGTATAAAAAATAATATAT
>AYEL01091309.1:0-85420 GCA_000484575.1 Olivierus martensii
TTAAAGATTTTTTTTGATAAAAAATATATATATATATATGTAGGTTATACAGGAATATAAGAGAAATGAAAATATAGATTTCTAAATTTGTATCTGATTATATCAGTAATAGTAATGCAAGTGTATCAATATTTATCTGGTACATATCAGATATTGAAGTAAAAAAGTTGAGGATTTGAATGTTTAAAATGCCATAAATGCACTGCAGTAAAATATCATCCCTCAACTGAAGATATTTGATAACAGCATAGTTGAAAAATCAAACAGAATAAATGGATTATTAGTCTTTGCTCATCAAAATATGCTGTGAATGAGTTAGTTGTGCCTGATATAATCTCATTATAATAATTTCCTCATTCATGTTTCTGTAGTATAATTCTCAATGTTTGACATTTGATTTGATCTCACAGTTGTACTACTGAGTTGGTCATCCTATGTCAGATGATATAGCTGTAATAGCTACTATTTGATTATTTACTTATAGACAAGATGCCCAAATAATTTATATTTATATGTTAAATATATATGAAATTCATTCTAATATTGAGATGTTATTTGATAAGCAAACAGAATAATAAAGTGACTTTTGTATTATACACTTGAAATAATAATTCAAAGTTCAAAAAATACTCAAATCAAATATATTAAATATAAAATTTGAAAAAATACATTAAAAAACTCACCTTTGCTTTAGACAATGCCACATTTTCATGATTATTACTTTTGATGAGAAAAAAACGTCCTTCTCTTATAAAATATTTTAGCAAATAACTGTAATCTACATAAAAAAAATCAAAATATACAACAAAATATTTATATATAATATATATACAGTAGAACCTCGATATCTCGAATCTCACAGGAAAAAAAAATCGATATAAAGAGTTTGAGATATCAAGGTTCAATTTTAAATACAGACTTTTATGTCAATAATATATACCGTAGTTTTTAAAACTGTATAAGACACTCTTTTTCCCATAAAAATTAGCATCTAAATACTCCTACATCTTATAAACCAAAGGTTGAAAATATCACCGAATAAATACAATCATATTGACAAAAACTTAATAATTAGAAGTGAAACTTAGAAAATGAAACTACTGTATGGCATTTTCAGTATTCTGAGCATGCATAAAAAGGTTCCTGTTCTGGTTATCGGTAGCACATTTACGTTCTTTTGTTAAATTTAAATTCTTTGTTTAGATTCCAAAAGCCAAAGGAAAATTTGTATTTTTTAATTTCTCTAGCACAAAAATTATAAACTAATTCGAGATAGCAAGAGATTTTGAAGAAAATACTTTGAGATAACTATTGAAATTATATTGGTTAAATGCCGAAAGTGCACGGAAAAATTTTTTCCACACATCAAGGGTTTTGAGATAGAGAGGTTTGAGATAACAAGGTTATTTTTTTCCACATATCAGGGGTTTTGAGATAACAAGGTTACACTGTATTTTATTACTATATTTATGTTCTCCACATATTAAGGGTTTCGAGATAGAGAGGTTCAAGATAACAAGGTTATACTGTATACATTAAAATATTTATATTTATTCATTTTAATTTATATATGGTGATGGTAATGACTAATTGTGAGGTTGACCTAGTAATGATTAGGTTCTGTAATAGGCTTACTATATTTGTTTCAATGGTGACAGTGAATGATTATTCTATATTTCCTTCACTGGCTGATAGTGAAGAAAATATGGAATAGCCACTTATTAACACTATGAAAGTATACTATAAAATCATCATTGTATTGAATGTGATATAGACTAAATTTATTTGCATACAGTGTTTAGACAGAAGGTCCTGTATGAAAAATATGTTGTAGACTTTTGCAACGTGATCAGTATTGAACCAAACAGAATACAATTCAACAATTTATCTGACAATATTTCAATGGATATTATTTTACCAATGACCATCAAAGCTGGGAAATCCAGTAAATATATGACAGACAAAAAAAAAAACAAACAAATATATTATGAAATAAAATTACAACAACATCATAGTAAGAAAATTATAAACTGATACTACAATGTATAGACAAACCCTTCATGCACTATTCAAAACACACTATCTACATTTAATGTTTCAGAATAAAGAATTATTGATCAACATTGCACAACTATCATATGGAATGTTATTTCAACATCTATCTTAAAACAGAATAGATAGCAGCAGACTCATTGTAACAATTGAAAAATATACAAATATAAGTATATATTGAGAAAATAATTGTTTACAACAAAGCTTTTGAAATCAGTTACAATATGAATTCAACATATTACTAACAAGGAGAGGACACAGCTGACTACCCACCGATTTTGATGAAACTGAACTGATGTAATCTAGAACAAAAAATATCGAATACGTTGCCTGAGGCGTTTGTGCCAATGCACCTTATAAATAAAAATATTAGCGTTTAAAAGGCGTTTGTGCCAATACGCCTTATAAATAAAAATATTAGAGTTTAAAATTTATAAAATATTAGCATTTAAAATTTAGGTTCGGCAAGTGTAAAAAATAAGAAAGAGAAAAAGAGCGCTTCTAACGCTATGTTCGTAGCTTAGTGTGTTCGTGTCGATCCCGTAATCTCAAGGTTGTGGTTTCGAGGCCCGTGTCACTCTGATGTTTTTTTTTTATTTTAAAAAATAAAAAATAATTAAATTCACATAATTAAAAGGCTCTTTTTAAGATGATGTCATTTTTACAGGACAACTTGTAAGTAGTTTTTTGTTATTTACATTAATCTTTTGTGTGTCATTGAGAGTATATGCTGCTTGTGGCAGGAACAAATAATAGAATTTTAAACTGCAATTTTGAATTCTAGTCAGTTTATTGCAAATTTGTTTAAAGTTTTCAAAAAAAGAGAGGTTAATGAGTTTCTGATGATGTTTCCTAAACGTTTTCTGACAAAAATTTATTTTAAATGATTTTTAAGAAAATTTATTTGATTATATATCTTTCAGAAAATTAGCGTTTTTTTCTCTTCTTCTTTCCCTATAGTCCAGATTACAGTGTTTATGTAATTCCAAATTATATTTTGAAATAAAGTTAATTACTGAAATTTTTTGTAAAAATTAAGTTTTCATAGGATGAGTTATAAAATCTTAAAATTTAAAAAATGATTACATATAATATCAAAATATTGCTTAATTCTATTAAAATAGGCTATATTTTTTTACTTCATTTTCACTATATTTTTGTCAAAAAAATGAGAAAATATTAATGTAAACAAAGATCACTATTAAAAGGAACATGACACTTATTGTTTTATTGCTGCCACTTCTTTCCCGCACTTTTCCTGCCAAGCCTACTACACTCTGGGAATGTAGTATGACAAGTAATGTGGGAGTGCACTATTGAGGAGTGCAATTAGAGCAAACTAAAGAGTATATAGCTGTTTATGTATGAGATGGGACAATTTTCGTTTTTTTTTTACATACAAAAATTTATAAAATATTTTAATATTTTTATAAATGACACTAAAACATGTTAATTAATATAAATTATTAATAATAATGACAATATTTCAATAAATTTATGCAAATTTTGAACTAATTACACAGCTTAATTAATTTTCATTAATCAAAATTTGCATATTAATTGGATTTTCTCAATGTTTTATGGAAATATGTTCTGATTTTTTTTTTCATTTATGACTTGTTTTATTAAGAAGACAGCCACTATCCAAAGATAGCAATAATTTTGTTAGATGGCTAAATATTCACAGTATATAAAAAAAAATTTTTTTTAGCAATCTCACATAAGGAATAAAAATTTCAAATTGTAAAAATTTCAAAAGATTTCAACAAAAATATTGATTTTTGTTTAAAAAAATCTTTTTTTATTATATGATAATTTTAATTTTTTGCATATTAATTAGGCTTAATTTCATTAATTGTTAGCATGCAAGAGGTTAAAATAATTTCATCTTTCTTATAAAAATAAAAAAATGCAAAAATCACATTGAAATTATAAGTTTTTTAAATTATTATTTTTAAATTTATATATATTCTTTATAACATATAATAGACCAGCAGTGTTCAACCTGTTGATCGTGGAGCAATTTTTGGTTGACCTCTTGTTTATTCCTCCTAGCAAATTGAATTAAAACTGAAAACATAATAATTTATTTATCATTATTTTGTATTATTTTTTAATTCTATTGTTTATTTATTTTTTGTTAAAATTGTCAAATCAATAATTTTCTTATCATTTGGAAGTAAACACATGAAAAGTTTCCAATGTTAACTGATATTGTGTAAAAAATTCATTATGTTCATAATGGAACGTCATACTTGTCAGAATTCACTTTTTCAAATATGAACGTCATAAAAATCAAGAAACCAAATTAAAAATGATCATTTGGATGATTGTCTGCAATTGGCCACTTCTTCATATCAACTATGAAAATATTGCGAGCTCCAAACAATGTCAAATTTCACATTAACTTTTTTTTTAATCAACTAGCATTTCCTGTAACTTATAAGTTAGAAAAAACAACAGATTGATTACAAAGTTTGATTTTCCAAATTAGAGAAATAAATATTTTATTTCAATATATTTGTTTTATTTGTTGTATTAAAATTATTAAAAGTGATAAATAAATTTTTAAAGATACAAATAAGGTTTTTAAGGCTGGGAGTGGGTCCTCTGAAGTGAATGAGTGCATTTAACTTCATAGTTTATGTAATCAGATATCAGGTTGGGGAATGTGATCTATATAAAAGAGTAGATCGCCAAATAACTTAGTATAGAAAAATAGCTTGCATAGTAAAAAAGATTGAACATCACTGTCATAGATAGTTTCTTCAGGGCCGTTTGCACGACTTTCGGTTTAATCTGCAGAATAGCTATTCTGTAGAATAACTCTAACCCGTTCGAAAATCTAAAGATTAAGTACAGAGTGTTGCACGACGTAAAAGATAGCTAATCCGAGTTTAATATTCAGTAGCAAAGATGGCGGTGCGCAGACCAAGAAAAATTTTCGGTTCAAGACTTTTAGGTTCTACGCATTTATTGTTATGAATAATAAAAAGCTCTTATTTTATTAATTTCTTTCGTGTTTTGAAGTCAGATAGATTATACGAATCTTAAGAAGAGTAATGATTTATAATTTTAATGTATTTCTTCTTAAGGTATTTACTATTTTCTATATTTGCAGCTCGGCTTTTTAAGATGTCGGCACGTACCGGTTTAGATATTGTATATGGAAAAATATAATTTCATCGTTCATTTTATCGAATCCTGCACCATATAGAAGTGCAGTTCTTTTGGAAAGTTTTCTCTACTCGTCGTTATCTTTCGATTGGTACTATTTTCATTCATATGGCGCTAATGTAAAATTGTACCTTATTTTTCTTTTCAAATGATAATTTACTTTATATAATACTTTTTCCTATACATGTGCAATCTTTATGAAATAAGAAGTGCAAGAACGTAAAAATAATAGGATTCTAACACGATTTTTTATAGGATTTAATATATTATTTCTGGAAGCAATCTTCTATTTTTTACCATTGATACAGTATATTTTTTACACGCATTTTTCGGGAACGTACCTTGCATCTATCGTGTAAAAACAGAATTAAGTGTACTGTATATGATGCATAATTAAGCATACACTAGCACAACACTCGAATACTTTGTGATAATGGATATACTATCTTAGATCTGAAAATATAGATCTTTATTTCTAGTTTATTATTCTTGTACATCAACATATGTGGTTATAATATATATATATGTATATATAATATGTTAATAACAATTTACTTTATAAATTTAAAATAAAATAACAAACTTTTGATTTATAAAGTGCATATTCTCTTTTTCTCTTTACCTCTCTGACAATAGCCATAAAATCGTTGATTTTATTAAAACAAAACCTCACATGAAAGTTATCATCATTATAAACAATAAATCTGTATCTTTCTCGGAAATATCCGTTCTGTATTAAAATAAATGTAATCCAAATAATCTAAATTGAGATCATTTTCAACTTCGGATTCGGAACTACTGTAGTCCGCCATACTGTTTTGCTAGATAATCTGTAGAATAAATTCTTAACCCGCCGAAATTCGGCCGGTTAAGTTAGTCGGTAGTTTATCCTAGAGATTTGACATCGTGCAACGCAATAAGCTAAATCTGCAGATTAAAGCCTGTTTTAATCTGCAGAATAAGACTCATGCAACTGGTCCTCACTGACTTAAAATAGTTGATATTTTTAGATAGGGACAAGTTTTCTGAATAAAATTCTCCATGAATGAAGAAACTGAACCAAAATTTTCAGAAATTATTTATTAAAAAAAACTACAAGTTATGTAATTTTTGTTAAATGAATTACTTCATATTAATTTTCTTGTTCTTACTTCATTTATACAATTTTTAGCAGTACTTTTTATAAATTTTTTTTATTTATAACAAAAAAGCCTAACATTTATGAAAATGGTCTCATCTCTCATATAAAATGCTATAATATATTTTACATTCCTTTAAATCAGGGGTTCCCAAAGTTTTTCCTAGGTGGGCCAAATTGTAAATTCCAAAATATTTAGCAGGCCAAGAAAAGGGTTATTGAAAAATATGTTCAAATCGATAAAAAGTTAGACACAAGGAAAAGATTTATACTAATTTTATAGCATGATCGTTCTTTATTTATGACAATAATTATTTTTTATTATAAACTGTTTAAAATAACACATTTCAAAAATAATTAATAAAAATAAGTAAATAATTTCAAATAAAAAAAGAAAATAATAATAAATTCATCAATCTTGAATGTGTAACTTGTGCAGTTGTTTTTTTTAATAATATTATTGAGTCTTGATTCTAAGTCGGTTGAATGTATCTTTAACACAACTTGTAAAAGTTCATTAGTTAATTTTGATCTCAATTTAATTTGGACTTATTAATACTCATGATTGAGAAAGTTTTTTTTTGCATATATAAGTGCTTCCAAATAATGAAAACATATTTGGAAAAGTTTTTCGCATATATAAGTGCTTCCAAATAATGAAAACATATTTGGAAGATTTTCGCATATATAAGTGCTTTCAAATAATGAAAACATATTTGGAAGCCTTACTTCATATATATAAGTGCTTCCAAATAATGAAAACATATTTGGAAGCACTTATTATATATTAGTGCTTCCAAATAATGAAAACATATTTGGAAGCACTTATACGTCTATTTTTTTAACTGAACAATTTATAATATGATTTAATTAATTTATTTTTTGTAAAAATGTAAATTATCTCTATGAATTCAATATGGTGGATGATCTGATATCGCGGGCCTTATTTTGGGAACCCCTGCTTTAAATGGACTGCAGATGGGTTATTGTAGTACCACACCCAATACTTCACACTGACATGCAAAGTAGACTTACTGCAATTTCCTGGGAAGTGAGTGGCTGCTGTAAAGCAATAAAAGTGTCATACCCCTTTAAATGGCCTGAGGGTATTTAAGTCTTGTTTATCTTAATTTTCTCCTAAACTTCAGTGAAATTGAAACAAAACATGAATGATTAAGATATATTTTAATTTATTTTAACAGAATTAACTAATATTTTCCTATTATCTACAATATTTTTTAATTTTCAGCATTTTATAGCTCATTTTATGAAAAATTCAATTTTTTCTAAAAATTTCAAAATTATTATTTATCGAATCCCATATCAAAATAACTTTGACAGATTATACTATAAAGTTGACAGAGCTGGATAAAAAAAAAATTATGTTTTATGATAAAAATACAAAATATTAAACACTACATTCTGTATACCAGATTTTTATGTCATCTTATTAGGAATATAATATAATAACTACATTTCAATACATTAAATATTAATAAAAAAATCAAATCAAATAAAAATTTCTTTTAATTATGTGAATTTAATTATTTTTAAAATAAAAAAAAAAAAACATCAGAGAGAGGTGGGCCTCGAGGCCACAACCTTGAGATTACAGGATCGGAACGAACACACTATGCTACGAGCATAGCATTAGAAGCGCTCTTTTTCTCTTTCTTATTTCTTAAACTCGCCGAACCTTAAATTTTAAACGCTAATATTTTTATTTATAAACGTATTGGCACAAATGCTTGGACACACATTCGATATTTTTTGTTCTAGATTACATCAGTTCAGATTCATCAAAATCGGTGGGTAGTCAGCTGTGTCCTCTCCTTATAAGACAATTTGACAGTATGTATCTACATAAAGTAACTTGATTCCAAAATAAGTTTGTCTTTTTTAAGTCAGAACAGATTGCAAACATTTAAACACACACAGCATTTAAATATCTGAAATAAATCAATATATTTAATAGTGTATATGGAGAAGTAGCAGCAGTACAATGCAATGGAAAATAAAACAAAAATAGCTAGGAAAATGACCTGTATACAAATAAATCAGCAAGGCAACATCAACTTCAAAAATGTATTGATAAAATAAGACAATATCTGGACTAATCATCTCAATATAAACTTGGAAGAGAAATAAAAAATTTTTAAACATTAAAATAAATATACACAGTATTGATTAAAAGAGAGCAACTTTTTATTTCAAACATTTTTAAACTACTCATGAGGTCTTCAACTGTACTACTGACACAAAGATTACAACAACTGGACAAAATGGCAGTTATTAATCATTTGATCTTACAAAAAAATCAGGGGTTCTTAACCTGGGCTATCCATACCCCTTGGGGGTATGGGAACCAAATGCTGGGGAGTATGGGACTCAATCTCTAAAGTACAGTAAATTCAAGCCATTGACATATTTGGAAGTTATACTGGGCTAATATAAAGAATGGTGCTGATTATTTTGACAGTCAAGTGAAGAGGGTATGGGACTACTAGACAATCCATTGGGGTTCTGGAGTCATCAAAAGGTTAAGAACCCCTGCAATAAACAAACTAGCAATAAAAAGAAAAATTAAATGAATCTAAATGAATAGAATTTGTGATATAAAGTTAAGAAAAATACAGGTTATTTCAAAAAATATTACAGTCAAACCTTGATAAGACGCTACCATCCGTTTGGAGATGATTTTGGCAGCTAATCTGGGTTGGTGGTTTATTGAAAATACGTGTAGTATAGAAATGAAAAGGAACTCTGAATTTATTAAATTTAATAAAACACAGTACATTTATATTTAACATTTCTAAAAAACTGTAAAAAACTAACATTTCTAAAAAACTGTTCAAGTTAAAGTATAGTATACGTATCATATATGTATAGTACTATATAGAAAACATATCCATCTGCTGTTCTAATCCTACACTTTGAGTTCTCTGTAAAACACAATGCGCACAGCTTACTGTACAGTGTCCTTATTTGCTCGGTACACAATAAACAATAGAAACGATCTGGTTCTTATCATCTTAAATTTTCTACAACCTAAGTATGAACCAGGCTTAAAGAGACACATGATTAATCGTTAATTCAATCTCTCTCACCCGCTAGTTACAAATGAATCCAGAGAGCTTTTAATACTGTATATATAGTACTGATGAGCTTCGGAATGTAAGTCATCCCTGATGGATTAATGAAGACAAATACAATACCTAAAGGCATATTTGTTTAGACGGATGGCAGATGGTGTCTTATCAGGTTTTGCCTATTCCATTAACATAGGGAAGATCGGTTTTACCAAATTTCTTGGCGGTTAGTGAGGGCAGCTTAACAAGGGCCATCTTATCAGAGTTTGACTGTATATATTTTTCAAAATGATCTGTATTTTTCTTGACTTTATAAATATAAAAAAAATTTAATTAATTATTTTTTAAAGTGATCTGTATTTTTCTTAAAATACAGATTTTATTATCTTAATATCACTCCACATTTTATCTTAATATTACTTTTTTAACTAGGATATCATTAATTGTAAAAAGGGAATTTATACATTACAGAAAAAATAAAAAATAACTAAAAATAAAAAAATAATAATGCTAAAACAGCGGTTTTCAATCAGAGGTGCTCGCACCCCTTGGGAGTGCAAGATGGCATTCCGGGGGTGCGAGATAACATTTCAGAAATATGATTATTTTCCAAAAATAATCAACAACAATATTTCCAGTATTCGCTATTCCAATGAGGTTGCATAGACTTTTTTCTCACTGCAGGATCCAATAACTTAAAAAGCCCAATTAACATTCAAGGTAACTAGTGAAATTGCCAGATTGGTGCTCCTTGAGGCTCACCTCCATGGTATCTGCACTTCCTGCACATGCGCATGGGATACCGGATAATTTACTAAAAGCCAAGGGGTATAGGGACAAAAAAGTTGGGAAGGACTGTACTAAAACACACACACACACACACACACACACACACACAAACACACACACAAACACACACACAAACACACACACAAACACACACACAAACACACACACAAACACACACACACACACACACAAACAAACACAAACACACAAACACACAAACACAAACACAAACAAACACACACTGTATATGTTACGGACAATGCCTGAAGTCCAGCCAATTTATGAAATTGCTGGCCACTTCTAGATTTGATCAAAGCCCAAAACATATGAGAATTTGAAACTATTTTGGGTTTTGGCCGGCCAGTGATTCAGCTGATGTGCCCGAAAATCACTGGCTAATTTTAGAAGTGTCCAAGAAAAAGTGGCCAAAACTAGAAGTTTTTTGGAGCTGATAATGCAGTTATGGGAGCTGATCATACCAATTCTAACTCACATTATTACTGTGAAAATCTTTTTAGTTTACTAATGTCAAAAAAATTATTTCATAGACAAAGAGAAAAACTAATCAGTATTCAAATAGTTTTATTTAAATTGAAAAATTAACAAAAACAAAAAACATATCAAAGAAAACAGTAGTAACATTGTTTATAGTTAGAAAAATCATATCAAAAGGAAAAATGTATTTATAGTTGAAAAAACATGAGAGAAATCCTTTTAGTGAATAGTTTAAAAAAAATCACATGAAAGAAATGATGCTTAGAAAATGATTTCTTATAAGAATTTGCAAAGTTCATTTCTTAATTTCAATCTCAAAAATAAAAATCAAATATTTAAAAATGATATAATTTATAGCTAAAATGCACTTTATTATCAATATATTAAAATTAAATCAATATTTAAAATTTTATGAATTAATAACTATCAAATTAAATGAATGAAGATATTAAAAACTCTTCATTAGACATATTATTTCCTTTATTGCTTATACTCGTAAAACTGTAACTAAAAAATAGCACTCTTTGTAGTTGAGATTAATTTTAATTTTATTATGAAGTAATTAACATTTTCAGTAACCAAAAACATTAGCTATTTCATAATAAAATTAAAATTAATCTTAACTGCGAAGAGTGCTATTTTTTAGTCACATTAAAAACTCTGCTAAATTTTTGAGAATATTTACTATATTTTTTAAACAAATGATAGATTCACACAAAAAGTAATATATAAAGCTGAAAACATTTTATATTTATTGTAATAAAATATTAAAAATTTACCATCTTGGTTGGAATTGTTCATATGGTATTTCATTTTTATCTTATGGGAAATATAAAAAAAATAAATTGATTACAGAAATCTTGCAAAAGGTCATTTCTACCCCTTTTCCTTACTCTGAGAAACAATTCCATTCATATTAGTGGATGGGTAAGTTCTATAATTTATTGCATCAATATTGTAAGACCAACATGTGATGTGACAGACAATCCCATTCTCATAAAAATTTTCTTTATCCAATGACAAAAATTAATAACTTGAAAAAATGTACAAAATTTAATTATACAAATTAGACATAATTTTTATTTATATTTTTTTATTATTTTGATTCTTAACCCAAAATTAAAAAACAATATCAGAGCACACTACAAAATCTAAATCACACTACAAAGAGCACTATGGCCTACAAAATCCAATTTTTTCTTATAAAAAAATTAAAAAGAAATTCTAAAGGAATGTGTCAATTTATTAGGAGCACATAGAGTTGAAAAAAAAAAAAGTGATTTGCATTTCTGATGAGGTCACTGAATCAAGTGGGAACTCTGATAAAGCAATTCCTATCCATCCCAAGGCTTCCCATGTGCCATGAGATTATTAATGTAGTCAGTAGGAATGAACTTAACCTTTTCCGCTCCTCTTAAAAAAAAATCATCATTCCCTAGGGATCCGAAGGGTTATGAAATATGATACTTGATATTCGATATTTTGCCGTAACTTTTTTACTTTTTAATTTTTTGGCACGAAAAAATTATATTTTGTTGTCCATATACTCTGTCCTGATATCGTTTTTTAATTTTAGTTATAGGACCAAAAGAAAAAAAGAAAAAAAATACGAAAGAATTAGGCCTAATTTGCATATGTAAACAAAACATAATTTTTTCAAATTATTCATAATTTCTGCATCGGATAAAAAAAATGTTGATATATTTATTTTTTACATATTTATTCACAGTGCCAAGTTGTGATGTGATATAAATTATTTACTATTTCTGTAAATTATTTTCCATTGTCATTTATTTTTATATTCATCCCTTTATGTTCTTCATGAAACTTTTCATGAATAAAAAATCCTTTCTTTTGCATTTTGTGAAAATTTTTCTTGTGTCCTTCTACTTATTTTACAGTGTGTAGCCACTCTCCCCTCCCTGTCATTAGTCCTCTCTTATTTCTGACATCTGAGGTTCAGACTTGAATTAGGATATGTGATGTCAGTTTATCTGTTTTGAAGAGCATATATCTCATACAAAGGGCAATAGAAAAAGACATTGTGCTACAGAACTGTTTATCAAGAAAAGAAAAAAGGACAATTCAACTATCTCTTGATAAATTTATAAAGAAAACACCAGATACTAATCAATAAATAATTGTAAAATAAATATTTAAAAACACTTTTCCATGTTTTTTTACATTGCTCTACTTTCGTGTGCATTTCAGGAACTAATTAAGTATGAAAGTCAAGGACTCTCTGTATATCTTATTTACAGATTATGACAAGTTAAATAATTTAAAACCCCCAATAGTTAAATTATGTAAAATATATGCTTGTTAAAAAATGTTTATACTAATGGAGAATGGTACTGAAGAGTGTTAGGGAATCATGTGTTTGAGATGTCTGATGTAATCTGATGAAGAATAACAATGTGAATGTGCACCTATAATAATAATAATAATAATAATAATAATAATAATAATGTCTTGGCTCCAAGTCATTGGACCGGACGACGGTGCGTGCTTGTCTTGGCTACCAAGGCATTGGAGTGGAAAAGGTTAATATGTCTCTGGGAAAAAAAAGCTGTAGTTTTTTAACAGATATGCAATCACAAGAAACCAAATAATGATCCTTGTGTGTCCTCCTAGGCCTAATGTCAAGAGATGCAGAATAAACAAAATATTGCTAATTGATTCAGTGTCCGACACTAAGCCACTATGTAGGAATAACCACTAAAGAGCAGGGAAGAAAGTATATGACAGCACAAGTATGATATAAAAAATAATAAAGAAAAAACAGCTCTAGCACATGTGGCCTACTCTAAAGATTTGATAATTAAATGGAATTAAGCTAAAGTTATTGACTCATTACATTCTACTGAGAGCCAATCTAACTTTTGAAAAGATTAGAACATTTATCTTCACAGCTGAAATGAAACCGATTAATTTCAGAACAAGGATTCTATCCCCAGTGCCAGGAAATTCTTGATTAATAAATGCATTGATGACTATTGAAATTCTAAAAACTTCAACATTAGTAATTATAACCACATTACCTCTATAACCTGTTCTGTCTTTTCTTTCTGTAGAGCTTCCTGACATTTAGGTGCTTACATTATGATTTGTTTATTTAAACAAATGTTCCACTCACTATTTTTATTAATGTTCATTTTCTTAGTGTAACTAAAGAGAGACAATTGAAAAGTATTCCCATATCTGTAATTTTCCTTTAAGATCCACTAAGCTAGTTGAGATTTTGTTTTAGTATTAAGTCAATAAAAAAGATTACCATTTCCATTGTCATGAATATTTATGACTGTTAAAATCAAATAAACAACAAATATTAATACTGACAGTTTAATAATTAAAATGGAAATAAAACAATGTAATGTTTCATAAAGCAATTGGGAAATGTTTGATTCTTAACAAATTAAATTTAGATATGTATTTCAACCTTTAGTCCAGAACAATTTAAGTTTTTAAAATGTAATTGCTATAATTATTTAACATACTTTCATTGAAATAAGAGATTTTCTAATCCCAATCTGTATGTTATAGTGGGGTATATCTGTATAATGCAACATTTACATATATGAAATCCCAGGAATTGTGTCATGAGTGTTGAAATATAATCATAAAAAATTAGTCTATATCAAAGAGTATGTTCCTTAGGTTTGGCTTTCATAAAATATTAAATATATTTTTAAACAATAAAATTATATTTTTCATAAGAATAAAAGCAAACTATCATTCAATAGAAGTATTATTTACTAACAGAAACTGAATTTTTCTTACCTCTTTTATTAACAGAAGAAGAAACTTTTGGTTTTTTGGAAATCCCTTAAAAATAAAGAATTTTATAATTAAAATATATACTGTATTTTAATAATATAATAAAGTAAACTACTTGCTTAGTTTCTTAAATAAGTAAATAAAACAGCACTAAAAAGCAAGTATAAGTTTTTAATTGATATAATGTTTTCGGGCAATAACTACCCCTCTTCAGTATCATACAATAAGCATAAAGTTTAAACGGAACATTCCAGAATAGTTAAATTAGGTTGTAATTATGAGAGATTATCACCATCCAAATATTGTTGAAATGTATAACAGCTTTCTGGTAGGGGATGAATTATGGGTAGTTATGGAATTTTTAGAAGGTGGAGCATTAACTGATATTGTAACACATGCTAGGTAAAAGTTTACATTTTTATTATATTATTTAGTTAATAAGATTATGATGATTTTTAAGTTTTAACCTATTGAGGTCTGTTGATGCATCTACACATCAAGGAAGTGGAACAGAAAACAATAAATTTTTTATTGTTTTTTATGATTTTAACAATTTAAAAAAATTCAGTCCTGGGTTATACAATACAGTTATTGAAGAGCAGTTTTTTTATGTTTGTTGGGTGAAAATCTGTGCCTCCGATGATGGGTTCTAAATTTTCCAATTGCTGAAATTTCTTTTTAAATTACATTTTAAAGATAGAAATTGTATTCATAGAATTTGGACAATTTTTCATCAAATCTTATTGATTCTTATGTTTGTTGGGTGAAAATCTGTGCCTCCGATGATGGGTCCTAAATTTTCCGATTGCTGAAATTTCTTTTTAAATTACATTCTAAAGATAGAAATTGTATTCATAGAATTTGGACAATTTTTCATCAAATCTTATTGATTCTGTTTTCTGTTCTATTATATTTTAGTAATCTTATTTTGACTTTGGAGTGAGATAAATTTATTTTTGAAATTTTAACTAAATAATGGAATTTTAGTATGATCTATAAAATTCATAAAACTTAAAAATTTTGCCAATAGTACAAAAATTTTAATTAATTTTGTTAAATAAAAATATAAGCTATTTTTATTTATTTGGTCATTTATTGCTTTATTTTTATAGATAATTTAGTAAAATATAAGAAAATCCTAATGTAAACAACCCCAGGCTATAAAATGGGCATGGCATTTTTATTTTTTTTTATGGGGTTTATGGGAAATGCTACCAAGCCTACTTTACTGCACTGCATATGGTATTGGTTGTAGTGTGTCAAAAAACATTTCTGGGCCAATTAGAGTAGGATTGGAAATGTTACAGCTGTTTATCCTTCAGATAGATTGTCTTTCAAGCAGTATATGATGAGGCTTTGTCATGATGGAAGGTCATCTTGTGGACCTCTCTGGGATAAAGCTTTGGACTTCAATCTGTGAATATGGCTTTAGGATCTTGTTTATGTAGAGTTAGTATTGACTTTTACTTTTGTTGGAACTCTTGATTAGTAGAAGAATGCCTCTGCCAGAAACTTAAAAAATAAAACACTGCTTATACCAACTATATCATTCCATACAAAAAACAGCTCCAAATTGCAGCATAGTTTAGAACATTTATTAAACAGAATAGCACTAACATTTTTGGCTATACAGCCATCTATATTATGGCTATATAGCCAAAAACGTTAGCGTTATTCTATTTAATAAATGTTCTAAACTATGCTGCAATTTGGCCTCTGCCAGAATTGTCCCAACAATCATGAAACCTTTGGGCCACTTTTCTCTAGATTTCACAAGTAAACTTTCTGGTACCAATTATTGGGTTGCTGATAGAAAATCTTTCAGACCCAATTGCAGTAATCCACATACAAGTATAATTCATCCAGGGTAACCACAAATTCTAATCCATCCTCCATCAGATAGTACTTGTACAGCTTTCTTGAATTGGTCTTCCTGTTTTCCTTATGAGCCTGACTGAGCAGGTGAAGATTTGTTTTTTTCTTAATTTCTGCACCTATATCCTTATGGATGATTCTGTTCACAGTTATTCTATATATCCCAAGCTGTTTAGTGATTGATCTCTGGCTTTGGGGATTAGCAGTATTGATCATTCTTTCCAGTTTCTTAATTCTCTCCTTGGTACAGATAATTTTAGGTTTAGAACACAGTCTTTCAAAATTGCCAGTAATTGCAGCATATCTTTTTTTTGTCACATTCCTGATTATTCTTGACATTGTTGTTTGGGAAACCAGTATTGCAAATTTTTTTAGCTCTTCAACAATCATTTGATTTGAATATCCCACTGTAGCGACCTCCGCGGACAAACAAGACACGAAAATGTCCACCAGGGGTCGTGTACGCTATGCGCAGAGATAGCGGCGCTTGCAAAGCAGGTAGAACAGTTGGCGAAAAACCAGACAAGTGAGCGACGACGGTGGCGGAGTAAATCGCTGAAAAATGCGTGTAAAAAATATGCTGTATCAGTGGTAAAAAATAGAAGATTGCTTCCAGAAACAATATAATAAATCCTATAAAAATTCGTGTTAGAATCCTATTATTTTTACGTTCTTTTACTTTTTATTTCATAAAGATTGCACATGTATAGAAAAAAGTATATAAAGTAAATTATCATTTGAAAAGAAAAATAAGGTACAATTTTACATTAGCGCCATATGAATGAAAATAGTACCAATTGAAAGACGACGACCAGTAGAGAAAACTTTCCAAAAGAACTGCACTTCTATATGCTGCAGGATTCGAGAAAATGAACAATGAAATTATAATATTTTTCCACATACAAAATCTAAACCAGTAGGTGCCGCCATCTTGAAAAGAGAGTTGCAAATATAGAAAATAGTAAATAACTTAAGAAGAAATAAATAAAAATTATAAATCATTACTCTTCTTAAGATTCGTATAATCTGACTTCAAAACACGAAAGAAATTAATAAAATAAGAGCTTTTTATTATTCATAGCATTAAATGCAGAACGTAAAAGTCTTAAACTGAAAATTTTCCTTGGTCTGCGTACCGCTATCTTTGCTACTGAATATTAAACTCTGATTAGCTATCTTTTGCGTCGTGCAACAGTACTTAATCTTTACATTTTCAAACGGGTTAGAGTTATTCTACAGAATATTATTCTGCAGATTAAACCAAAAGTCATGCAACCAGCCCTAAATGTCTTCTATTGTAGTCGTCGTTGAAACAATAGGGCTATTACCATCCTCTATTGTTATTTCTGGAGTGGACCGTAAGAACGAAAGTGTCGGATCAAGACTTTCCTTACGTGTTCAAGAGACAAACTGGAGAACAAGTGCGCCGGTCCCCGGGCAAAGTTAGCTCTTAAATTTCATGACCTTTTCGTTCACCTTTTTCCCAGGATGGGAAAGATGATGTTTATTTCTCGAACTTTGTCGAGATGGGTGTCAAATTCGCGACTATTCGTCGGACACTTGAGATAAACATTCTCAGCAATTTATTGATATGGGGAGACAAGAGTTCACCCTACAATCGAAATACAACGTGCTGTGTCGCCGTCGATTCGATATGTTTATTTTGACAGGTGTTTTTCTCCCTCGTTTAAATTCCTTTCTACATCTCTTGTTTCTGTTATTTTGTCTTAATTGCGACCGGGAAAAATCGAGGAGGAGAATAACAAGATACAGGCATCCCACGCTCGATCTCCCACCTTCCTTGGAATTTTCCCCGACTCCGTCTTTGTTCGGGGGGGGAATTCGTGACCCTCACAGTATATGTCCTAAATATCTAATAATAAATGGTGTATCATTCCTGCTTAAAGTACTTGTGAATTCCTTGTATGATCATTTAATTTGTTTAAACAAATAAAATCATTTTTAAAAATATCAATTATAATTAAAAATTGCATTTTATAATACGAGAATCTTGAAGAGTACAGCAAAAAAATGGCATTATAAATTTACAAGATGCTTTCAGTAATTTAGAATTGTAAACAAGATAGTGGCAGACTTTGATACAGAACATTAACCTTTATTTCAAAAGTTGAAATATGAAGTGCTTATTTTTTTATACTATTGATATTTTAAATAAAATTTGTGTTATTATTGTATTTCATAATATACGAGGTGCATCCAGAAAGTAAGTTTCCCTATTAAAAAAAAACAAAGAACTCACACTTCCAGGAACAATTTATACTTGCTTTTTAGTGCTGTTTTATTTACTTATTTTAATAATATTAGTATAATATCAGAAATTACCTATTAACAAAATTGAATTCATATTCCATATAAATATATTAGAATTATGTGAATTTATTAATTGTAAGCCTCATTTATTATCTTGAATATCTTTCTTGTTTATAATTTTACATACTAAAATCAGAAGAGAGCCACACAAGTATTCTGATTCAATATTTTTTGAAAATAGCATTCTTTTACACCAGAATATTGTATTATAGCATTTTATTTATGATTATAATGATACATGTATCATTTTTTCATATGAAATTAAAAGATAGTAATTTCTAATTAATTCATAGCTAAATTATAAATTATTGTTTTCTAAATGAGCTATTATATTTAAAACAAAAAATAGTGCTTCTCAAACTTTCAGTATCCACGGATCATTTAATATATATTCAGTGCTCACATAGATCACCAATTTTAGATATAATAAAAAAGATTCAAAATTTTTCTAATTATCAAAATTATTCACATATTGCTTATCAAAATAAACAACAACCATCCAGGTAATCTAATGTATATAATCACAAATCCTCATTCAAAAGTGGAAATTCATTTGGATTACAGCAATCTAACTGATAAGACATATTGAAACATTATCCTTAAGTTTTTGATATAATTAAAGAAAACTTTAGGATAATTTCTAAAAATTCTTAACTTGTATATATTTGACTAAATTTGTCAAAATAATATCTCATACAATATTAATTTGAATGATATTCATACAAATAGGATAGCATTTATTAAAAGTTTGTGTTAAAAATGATCAATCTGTTTATTATTTATTATTACTGATGTAATAATGATCCAAATTTAATAATTTTGAATTTTCAAAGAAATGTAAAAATCAAATAATGGAAAGAATTTCTTGTTAGATGTTAATTTTGGTTAATTCAATTATTTAAATTCGTTCATATGAATCTAAATGACTCATCTGCTTTCTTCAGAATTTTAATTTTTTTTTCTCAAATTCAGAAGTTTTTCCCTTTTCACCTTATCGTAATAAAACAAGCACATGAATTATCAACAATCTTTAACCTATTGAACATCTTTGCCATGGTAAAACGACAAGATGGTGGAACAAAAAATGATAAAAAACAATAAAAAGCGATATAAATAAAATTCCATCCTGAATTATGCAGTGGAGCTATCGCAAAGCAGTTTTTTGTGTTTATTAAGTGAAAATAGATGCCTCTGATGATAGGTCCTAAATTTTCCAATTACCAAAATTTATTTTTTAATTCCGTTCTAAAGATAGAAAATGTGAATGGATTGTACTTGTAGAATTTGAATTATTTTTCATCGAATCTTATTGATTTTGTTTTCTATCCTATTATATTTTAGTAATCTTATTTTGACTTTGGAGTGAGATAAATTTATTTTTGAAAAAAATAAGCACAAAACAAAATTTTACTATGATGAACTGTAAAATTGAAAAAATTTTGCCGATAATACGAAATTTGGTTAATTCTATTAAAATATAGAATATTTTTACTTATTTGGTCATCAGATAATTTAATGAAACATGAGAAAATCGTAATGTAAACAACCCTAGACAATAAAAAGGGGCGAGGCATTTTAATTGTTTTATGACGACCAATCGTTTCACGGGAAATTGCAGCCAAGCCTACTTTACCATGCTGTTTGTGGTATTGAATGTAGAAATTCAACAAACTATCTAAAGGCCAATTAGAGTAAAGTAGAAAATGTTATAGCTGTTTATTTAGGATTGTGGACAATTTTCATATGTGTTATGTTTTTTGTCATAAATTCGAAAATTTATAAAATATTAAAAAAAAATGATTGAAATGAAGAAAAAAACATATCAATAAACATATTTTGTTAAAAAAATGACAATATTTTAATAAATTTTTATCAATTTTTGACTAATTATCAACTAACTAAATTAATTAAAATTCGCGTAAAACTTCGTTTTTTATTGATAATTTTTTAAAATATAATTTGATTTTCTTCATTCATACCTCATTTTATTCAAAAGACTTGCCACTATCAGAAAATACCAAATATTTTGTTGGATGGCTAAGATTTCATATATAAAAATCGTGTTTTCTCCAATCTCACATAATGAATGAAAAATTGTGAAAGAAATAAAATTCGAAAGAATTTGTAACATAGAATCAAAATAAAAAAAACGTAATAAACTATGAAAATTTCAAAGAAAATTAAGCGAGATATCGCAATTTACACTTTTTTTTTTACATATTAATGAGGCTTAATTAGAAAAAAAATTGATGGTAGTCAACAGGTTAAAACTAGTAAATACATTTCTAATTTACCTATTAGCAATATTGACAATTTTCAGTAACATACAGGAATACCTCAATTATCGTGATTCTCGATTCATCATGGTTTATAATTTATCAAAATTCCAATTATTGTGCTCCAAATTTGAATTATTGCAGCTATGAGATGTAGCCCACTACATATGCAACTAGAATTACATTTAATTTGAGTCACCACTCTTCAGATAGATCAATTGTAGAGCTTTGGTTTTATCCAATGACATCTGTTCACCATTCACCAATAATTGTCCGCCTTTACCCAAAGTGCATGTGGATATTTATTTCTCATCTTATTTACCCCTACAATGAGTGCTAAAAGAAACAAGGATGATATGAAGTCTACAGCTATCAAGAAGAAATGTAGAGTGATCAGCTTAGAAGATTAGCCTGCTAAACACATTTCTTTTTTACCTTATACATAAAATTTAATTAATATAACTCAACCCATTTCTTTTTTACCTTATACATAAAATTTAATTAATATATTTTAACACATTTTTAATTCATATATAAAATTTAATTAATAAATTTGAAAAATCCTTGGCAATGAAACCCATTTTACATGCATTATTTATCCCAATTATCACAGATTCAATTATTGCAGTATTTTTCATTGCAGCAATAACCACAATAATCAAGGTATTCCTGTAGTGGAAAATGGTTAATATGAAATGACTAGGAAAAAATGTGTTTTTTAACCAAAATTTCGTATTGCAAGAAGAATTAAAGAAAGTTGAAAATGTTTCTCAAAGTTTATTCTATGAGCTTAGAAACTAAGCTCATTAGTCAATAGGCAAACAGCTGCTTTTGTGTTTGTTTCTCTTTCAATTTAAAATAAATTTGGTTAAAAGTTTATAATTTATTCATCTACAATAGTTATTTTAGTGATTGTACAGTAGCAACTAAATGAATATAATTTAATCAAAGAAAATCAAATTCTTAATCACTGCTTTTGAAAGATCACGTATTCCATCAATATTTAGATGTTATATTATTAATAAAAAAAAATGGTGTTTCAATGATAAAATGTTTGGAATAATAACATAACTATATTTTACTAAAACATTGCTTATTCTTAAAATCTAATTTTAATTGAATAGGTCATTAATTTTTTTGTATATTTTTTCCAATTGCTTACATCCTAAAAATGTTTTAATTTATCAGTATGTTCAAACAATTTTTTATTTCAATAAATTTCTAAGCAGCAATGCAAAATGCCTAATATTAAACAGATATCTGCAACAATAATTTTTATAATAATGTTATGACTTTTTATCATCATGGACAATGTAGAATTCAAATACATACAGAAATTTTTACAAATTTCACTTTTCAAACAATTGCATCAATGGTCTAAAGAAGTTTAGTTTTAATCTTAAGATATATGACATTTTGCTTACATGCTTTTCTTTCCATTTTTTAAAATTAAGGAGTCATTGATTGAAAAATAATATCCTAAAAGAATTGTATCTGTGTAATCAATTGTCATAGTTTTGATTTTAAAATTTGAAGGCATGCTAACACCTGCAGTTACTGTTATTTTCCCTCTATTGATGAGATGGGACAATTCTAAGAATTTGTTGATTTCTAACAAATGGGATAATTCTGATTCTAAGATTTTTTTTTCTAACACAAAGGAGAGTTCTGTATCACTATTCGTTTAAATGATGTCTGAATTAATTTTTAAATGAATTGTAATTCTTGGGACATAGCAATTCTTATGTCTTAACTGATGTTCATAAATTATCCATATTGATATTAACAGTATTTTAATAAAATGGTAAAATATATTTTAGCTGGAATCATGAGAATGTTTCATGTTAACAAATTTTTGTATTATCTATTTTCATGTTAAACTATAGCATTCCCAGTTATAATGCATGTTTGCAAAGTGGAGATCCAACCTATGTTATGAGACAACTGCACTATAACCAATAGCTATAGTAATTATATAATTCAGGTAATTAATGGTCTAAAAACTTTTATTTTTATACTATTGAGTATGATAAATGTAGTTGACATTTGGTATTTGTTAATAATCAAAGGGAAATCAAAATTGAAATGGTATGAATAGCTAATAAGAATCTTTACATAACATTAAATCTGTATTCATTACATATTTGGATCAAAAGTAATAACAAACACTGGAATTATGTGAAAAGTTAAAAAAAAAAAAAAAAAATATGATCAAAAGTAATAACAAACACTGGAATTATGTGAAAAGTTAAAAAAAAAAAAAAAATCATAAATTTTGTCCAAAACTGACTTGATTATACTGTATTTTATCATCAGAATTATTAATATGAATTCAAACTCTTATTACAATTATCAATCTTATAAGACTAAATCATAAGATTTCAATAGTGAATTATTTTATTCAATATTATGATTTAACCTTATAAGGTTAAATATTTTACCTAAATAACTCCTTCGAACTCATATACAAATCATTAGATGGCAGCCATTATTAGGTTATAGTGCCACATAAGAATTTTATCTTTTTAGAGGAGCTACAATTTTAATTTTTAAATTATTAATACAAATAAAAAATTTTGTCTGTCACAGAAATCCATGGATTAGACCTTTAAAATGATACTCTATTATATATAGGAATCAGTATATAGTTTGATTGCAAAAGGAATATCCACACATCCAGCCAGCCAGCTGCTTGTTGTTAATATATACAATATGATGATGATAGTTCTAGAAATATTATTAATTTTAGTTTTGTTATTATTGAAAGATGGCTACGAGAAGTTAGCAAGATGGGAGGATGTCAATTATGTATTATATTTTTCTCAGAATCTCTTTCAACAGGATAAGGAACAAGATAAATATATATATTCAAATCTGTGATATAAACAAACATTATATCCAAGGAGCACTATATTTCCACTTATTTATTTTTATATATTAAATAAATTTTTATTGTTTTTTCATAGTGACTATACCATTTTAAAACATTCAGTAAAGATATTTTAGATTAATTTTTAAAATATGAAAATTAAATTTAATTGCTATTGTAGGATAATTGTGTTAGCTGTTAATTTTGGATAATCCAATACAGGTATCCCTCTTATTACACAGCTTCACTCTAACATGATTTGAAAATTGTGGAAACCCTCATATAACACTGTACTTATACAACACGGTTTATACTTAACACATTTAGAAAATTACATTTATTCTCCTACAACACAAAACATTTTTCATTAATTTTTGTAAATCTATACTAGGGACACACAATACACACATAAAACGTAATCATTGGGAAATACTGTGGTAAAATTAGTCATAAATGCAATTTCGTTAGTTTGCCATGAGAAGGACAATATGTAGTCTATTTTAGATTTCAATTTGAAATTGAGTTAATTGGCATCCATTGAATATTTTGTGTTCTAGATGTTCAATTCTTGGATAAAAAGTAAGTTTTTATTCTCCATTAGAGGAATGTGAAAGAGAAAAAAAATTTTTATTCATAAATTTTTTTATGTATGTTAAGGAACATGTTTTCTAATGGGTTGGGGTAGAAAACATGTTCAAAATTTGTAGGGGTTAGATTACAAATTTTGTAAAGAGAACAGAAGATGCATAAGATACTGTATTGCAATTTTATCAACTTTTTAGTTTGGTGATATGAAACCATAATTCAGAAGTTTGTTTTATAAACTTCTGAATTATGGATTCGTATAATCAGACAAAAAAGTTGATAAAATTGCAATGGAAGTGAAACAAATATCGGGTTTGATTTTTATTACAATCAATGGATATAAAATACTTTATCAATATGAATTGTTTAGAAGAGTTTTTAATTTTATTACAATCGTGCAAAAAGGTATGAAATATCTTTACATACATAATCCATATTATAGCCCATGTAACTCTTATAACACTGATGCATATAATGTGAAATGTATCTCAACTGTTATATGGGGGCAACTGAATAGTATTTAATATAGAAATACTATGCAAATTTCAACATCATTTCTTCTCTTTCCACTTTATATAGGATAATTAATATTTATCCATATAAATATTAATTATTACATTATTAGTTACGAATGTAACATTTGTAGTTATATTTTATAAATATTAAATTTATAAAATATTAATGCAAATGTTACATTCTTATGAACTGAAAATAATAAAATACTTCACAGTCATCATTATGTTATTGCCAGCACTTTGACAACTTCTCTCTTAATTATTCATATAGTTATGAAGTTAGATTAATTGAGGCAAATGCTTGCATATAATGTTGCATTTTGCTTAAATTAATAATAACATAGATTAATTTGTAAATAATAACTGAAAATTTCCTAATAAATGCTCATAATCAATTTTCGGAAAAAATGATAAAACTTTCCTAATAAATGCTCAAAATCAGTTTTTAGATAAAATAAGCACTCACAACAACACCTGTCATTAAGACAATCTAACCTTGTTGCTTAGATAAAATAAATGGAATCGTCCAAAGTTCTGTGAACTCGAATTCATGCCTGAACTGATTAATCTCATTGGTTTGTATAAGGAAGCCAATCATCATCTATCTAGGTGAACATCTTTTTGAAATCAACTGCACTGAACCAATTGCATTTATATAGGGTTTACATAATAATTACAATAAGATATATTCCTGGCAACATTATGTATATCAAATTTTACATAATTCAAATTTATATACATAAATAATTGCATAATTATTATTGTAAAATTAAAAACTACACTTCAAGATTTTATAATCCATCTACAAGACATGAAATACAATTTAACTATTCTAATACAGTTCACATGTATAATTTACATCATATTAATAAAGTTATTATGATAATATGATAACTTTACTATCAAAAGTAAATTATTACTAATGATGTTATTGATAGCAATGACAACTATTGTTAAAGTATTATCATAGCTATCATTGCAATATTACCATATAAAGTTACAGTACAGAACTGCATATATTATACCTTGTTAATATAGCAAATTATGTTTCAGATCACAGAATAAAGTGAATCACAGCTTTTTTTCACATGCAAATGCATATAAAAGCATAAAAAATATATTTACACAATCATTTATTAAGTGTACAATAGACAATAAAAACAAAATGGCATTGGATGATTTAGTTCAGATCCAATAATGTGCGTTTCACTGCCAAAAATCATCTTATGGGCAAGGCAAGCCCCAATAATAAACATGAAAATAATTGAAAAATGCCTTATTAGTAAAGCACCTTAAAGCAAAGTATGCTTGTATTAAATTATAAAGATGAATCCAAAATATTTTGTTTCAAAATTTTTTTACATAAAGTTAAATTTTTGTAAGGGGGATCCTATATTAAAAAATATACTCACTCTCTGCACTTCCTCCTTTACGTTCATATACAATAGGGGAATGTGTACGTTTTCTAGAACGAGGTTCTTTTCTCTCTCTTTTATGTCCTCCTATTATAAATATATAATTTTATGATATTAAATAAATATATAAATTAATATGAAAATATTAATTAATTATCTGTAATACCAGTTTCAGAATCAGATCGTGATGGTGACAATGAATGAGAAGGTGATCGTGAAACAGAATCACTTGACGACATTACACTGCTGTTTCGGTCTTCTTCACAAGAACAACTACATTCAGCAGGTGCAGAACTAGAAGCTTCACTGCGAGTATCAAAATCCTGATCTTCACTTCCACCTCCAGCTTCAGGATCTCTACTACTGGATTCAATTTCTTCTTCATGAACTGCATTTTGAATTTCATCAGTTAATTCATCTGCTGCAACCATAACATGTAATTTATCAACATCAGATTCTTCTTGGTCTTGTTCTTTATGTGCTGAATTTTTATCTTTTGTTACTGCAATGAACATAAAATAAGTTAACTGAAAAAAATAAAACTAATTTTCATAAAATTCTGCAGTGTATTCAATCAAATATATAAACAAAATTATACTATAAATTATCTACCATCTTTTGATGTGGTAGTTGTTTTGCTTGTTTCTTTTTCTGTTTTGCTAGGTGTCTTGCTAACTTGTGAAGATAGCTTAGGAGTTGATTTCTTTTCAGATACTTTTTTTACAACTTTTGGAACTGTCTTCTTTACAGTTATAGTAGTAGTTGTGGTAGTAGTGGAAGGTGTAGTTGTAGTAGTAGATGTTTTATTATTTATCTTTTTAACTGTTAAGAAAATAAAAGGTTTTGCAAAAAAATTTAATTAGATTTTTATAATGCATGTTTTTGTTTTATATATGCTTAAAATGTTTTCTTATTTAGTCATTTGTTTTATAAATATAAATTTGTATGCTATTTTCAATAAAAATAAAAAAAATCTGAAATTTTTGAAAGTGTCTTATAATTTCCTTAATGATAATACTTCAAAATAAACTAAAATGTTAGTTAAATGTACTAATAAACTAATATTGTATTCAAACTATTTTTCATAATATCAATTCAGATGAAAGTATGAAATACAATGCCTAGAGAAGATACAAAAATAATGAACAAACACTTAGGGAAGGATAAAATAAACGAAAGATATAATGTTAAATAGTAGTAGCGCTTTAGATTTTTTTATTCAAAATCCTCATCAGCTACTTAAAGAAAAGAACACCAAAATATCAAAATATTTTGGTGTTCTTTTCTTTAAATAGCTGATGAGGATTTTGAATAAAAAAATATATCAATTTTAAAAATTATAAAAAAGAGTAATTTCAAATAATTTTTCTATTTATGATTTTTTAATTTAAATTTATATTCTATATCATTCATTCATATCTGTTAAAATCTGAAACAATATCATAAATGAATCAATATTGCTAATTTAGTAAAAATAAAATATGCTGTTAAATTAAACTGAATTCATAACATTATTCAAATAAAACATTTCTGCAATATATTTTTATCACAACAACAATAACGAAAGTAACATTTAAGCTTGAAATATTAAATTATTTTATTAGCCTCTTTAAAAGATGGTATTAGACAAATAAAACACATTCTTCTAAGAATAAAACTATGCACGAATACACTGCCTAGAGAAGATACAAAAATAATGAACAAACACTTAGGGAAGGATAAAATAAACGAAAGATATAATGTTAAATAGTAGTAGCGCTTTAGATTTTTTTATTCAAAATCCTCATCAGCTACTTAAAGAAAAGAACACCAAAATACCAAAATATTTTGGTGTTCTTTTCTTTAAATAGCTGATGAGGATTTTGAATAAAAAAATCTAAAGCGCTACTACTATTTAACATTATATCTTTCGTTTATTTTATCCCTGCCTAAGTGCTTGTTCATTATTTTTGTTTCTTCTAAGAATTATTCATTTTAGAACTATTAACCTGTTCACTGCCATTGATATAATATATGCATCAAGGAAGTGGAAAAAAAGACAAAAAATGATATAAAACAATTCAATCCTGATTTTATTAATTTAACTTTTGCAAATTGGTTTTTTGTATGTAATCATTAAATATTCCTTTCTGACAGTGGATCCTAAATTTTTTCAGTTGCAAAAATAAATATATATTGTTTATATTTGAATGACTTGATAGAATTTGGATATTTTATCACATGCTGTCGATTTTATAGTCTAGCCTACAAAACCTATTCCGATTATGTGATTTGATAAATAATATTTTGGAAATTTTAATTTTAAATATGCTACAAAATTCTGAAAATAATAAAATATTGTAGATAATACGAAAATTTTTGTTAATTTTCTTAAAATAAAGTTAAAATTTATCATAATCATTCAATTTTTTGTTTCAATTTCACCAAAATTTAGGAAAAAATTGTGAAAAATAAAACAAACACCCTCATGCCATTTAAAAGGAAGGCATGGAACTTTTTTGCTTTATGACAGTCACTCCTTTCCCAGGAAATTACAGCAAAGCCCATTTTAAATGTGGGTAAGTGGCATTGGGTCTGAAGTTACAATACACCAGCAGCAATCCAATTAGAGAAACAGAAAATATATTATAGCTTTATATATCAGATGAGGCCATTTTCATATATGTTAGAATTTTTTCATATAAATAAAAAATTTATAAAAAAATATTGCTAAAAAGTGTTTAAATGAGTTAAGAGCAAGTTAATAAATATGAAATAATACTGACATCCTCTTCTAAATAGCTGGTTCTGCTATCTTCAATCTATTGTAACACTGCTTTTGCAGGCTTACAACTAAAAATGAATAAAACTACAACACTTTACAGCAGTCCCAAAAACTCTTTTATTACTAAAAGGGTTAATTAACAAGTGAGGAACGTTTTCAACTATAGAATTGTCATCTTCAACTCTCAAAGTTTATGCGGTTTCTAACTGTAGGCATTCTAAAAACAATTTTGTTCTAGCTGTTATAATTCGATTTTTAGAACATAAAATTTTTTTTAAGATAAAACTGTTCAAATTTATCAAATTATAGTATTCATTGCTTCTTACCTGGGCTAAAAATTAAAAAGAGTAAAAATTATTACAATTAATTAATATAATAACAAAATTAATGGGGTTTTTTTAAATAGAAGTTTGTAATAAACACATTAATGCATAAATAAAACAAAAACAATAATTAAAATGAAAATTGGGAATTAAAAATTGAAAAATAAATAAAATAAAAATGTCCCTTGCAAACTGGTGTTTGTGTTCAATGTTTCCCATTTCGTAGATACTACTTCCTTAAAGCATACTTCTAAGCTTCGGAGATCGCCTCTTTCTCCTTGTCATTAATTAATTAACTGACACACCCCCACTCTGGACCAACAAACCACTTCACAATACAAAGTTATACCGGATTCCATGAGAGGTCTAACAAGGGGAGCTTGCGAACCTGGTAAAAACGAAAAGGAACCAAACTTTATTTATAAAGATAGTATCGATAGATAGTTCGACCAGTCGATTATTAAGAGGTATAATTCAAATAAGATCGGAAGAGCGTCGTGTAAACGCTTAATCAACAATCAAATTCGGAATTCATTCATGATGCGAAAGAGAAAAATGCGAGGTGTAAGGCGGTCAGTGCAAACGCTACGTCAGCACTGGTTGCATAGCAACTGTAAGGCGGTCAGTGCAAACACTATGTCAGCACTGGTTGCATAGCAACGCTGGACTATTTGGTTCAAAGGAAGTTTTTATAATAAATCAAATTTTAAAAAATGAAAAGGAATAAATCGAATTATTTCGTGAATGTTTTACCGGAGATTTGTTTGAGGAATTACTAATGGAAGTTAATGTTTTTAATATACTTAAGGAGTTAAACATTATCCTCAATGATTTGGGTTTCCCAAATGGCCAAATTTGACATCCGAATCAACTCTTGAAGAAAAAAAACTGGCGAAAATTTTATTTAAAATCTTATCAAATATATTATCAGAGTATAAATTTGTAGAATGTACAGGTTAGATTATCTAATATAAAGTAAAATGAAATTGAATTTTGAATAAAAGTTGTTTATTTATTCGATACATTTATTTAAAACAGTTCTCGATTTACATCGATGTCCGCTATCATCAAATGTCTCACAATCAGAATGTTGTTCCTGTTCCCAAGTAGTCATCTATTCTAATGAAGATTCCAATTTCGATTATACTACCGAAGAGGAAAAAGAGACGATAAGAATTCCATTTACAAGAAAAGAATAAATTGCAGATTTACACATATCCGATATATTCAGACTTCTAATAAACGTTCAAATGCATGGCCGTTACAATTAAAAAAAAATTTCGTAGCCAATGATTCTTGACACGATATATGCATCAGAAGTGGCTCGATGCCAAAAATCAGATTTCGGTTTCAAGAAAAACTCACGGTATAAATATATATACATACCGGTATATTTATATATTTAAATTTTACATATATTTATAGAATATTGAACAAAATTTAAAAACTAAATTTCGAAGTTTAAAATCAAAACTTCCGATAAAAGTTCGAGAAATGAGCTTTTATCGGAAATTTTGCTGCAAAAGTTAGAATGACTAACAAGGCATGCTCCGAGAAAAGCATGCCTTTTTCGGAATGTATCTTTACGCCGATTATAGCGGCGGTCGGTGCAAAGATACGCTTTGATGGACCGCCTCATGCCACATTTTTCTCTTCCGTGTCATGAATGTATCCCGAATTTGATTGTTGATTAAGAGTTTATATTTGAATTATACCTCTTAATAATCGACTGATCGAACTATCTATCAATACTATCTTTATTTATAAAGTTTGGTTCCTTTTTGTTTTTATCCAGTTCGCATGCTCTCCTCGTAAGAACAGTAAGGAACATACTAAGAAAGACAAAAACAAAGCCAGCTTACAGAAGAGGACTAACAGTATTCCAAGCATTGAAAAATATCAAAGATAAGTATAACCCAGGACAAGAAACAGGAGTGTATAGAATACCTTTGAATAATAACGACACAGGCACTGCTGAAGTTTACATAGGTGCTACGAGAAGAAATCTCAAAGACAGAATCGAAGAGCACAAAAGAGACATCAAACAAGTTAATTTGATGACAGCACTGGCACAAAGGGCATATGAAAACAATGTCAATATCAATTGGATGGGAGCCAAAGTAATACAAAAAGTCAATGATCCGGTAGAACTTAATACTGCAGAAAAGGTGAACATTTATAGGAGAGGCCAAAGAGAAATTGTTATTAATGACAAGGAGAAAGAGACAATCTCCGAAGCTTGGAAGTATGCTTTAAAATAGTAGTATCTACAAAACAGGAAACATTGAATGCAAACACCAGTTTGCAAAGGACATTTTTATTTTATTTTATTTATTTTTCAATTTTGAATTCCTAATTTTCATTTTAATTTTTGTTTTATTTATGCGTTAACGTGTTTATTACAAACTTCTATTTAAAAAAACCCCACTAATTTTGTTATTATATTAATTAATTGTAATAATTTTTACTCTTTTTAATTTTTAGCCCAGGTAAGAAGCAATGAATACTATAATTTGATAAATTTGAACAGTTTTATCTTAAAAAAAATTTTGTTATATTCTAAAAATCGAATTATAACGGCTAGAACAAAATTGTTTTTAGAATGCCTACAGTTAGAAACCACATAAATTTTGAGAGTTGAAAATGACTATTCTATAGTTGAAAACATTCCTCACTTGTTAATTAACCCTTTTAGTAATAAAAGAGTTTTTGGGACTGCTGTAAAGTGCTATAGTTTTATTCATTTTGAGTATGAAATAATAATAAAAAATGACAATATTTCAATGAATTCATGAAATTTTTTTAAATAATTTTATGAGTGTAACTTCAGCCAATAAATGTTATGTAACTCATGTTTCTTATCAATAATTTCTGAAAATTTTGGCAGAATTTCTTCATTCATGGTTCATTTTATTCAAAAGACCTGTCGCTATCTAAAAATATCAACTATTTCATTAGATGGCTAAAATTTCATTAAAAAAAGTTACATTTTGCTGATCTTATATATGCAATCAAAAGTTATAAAAGAAATAAAATCAAAAAAAAAAAAAAAAAAAAAAAAAAAAAAAAAAAAAAAAAAAAAAAAAAAAAAAAAAAAAAAAAAAAAAAAATGCTTATATGTTAGAAAGAGAATAAAAAATGTAATATATACTAAAAATTTTAAAAGTTTTTGACAAAAATTAAGGAAGATTTTGCAATTTTAATTTTTTTTTATTTTTTTGAGTATTAATTAGGCTTAATTGAAAAAAAATAGCTGACAGCAAAAAGTTAAACTCCTATTTTTGTATTTAGAATCCCTTATGTTTTTATATAAAGCAAGCATAATTATTCTAATTAAATTTTTCAATTAATCAGTAAATGTATTTGCTAATGTAAAATTATTAAAATATCTATAGGTAATTAATTTATAACAAGGTTTGGGTTTGAATCCCCACCATCATAAGTCAGAACAGTTGTAAGTTGTTTAAAATTTATGGATTTTTCAGTACTAATATTTAATAGGAAATTATACATTATCTTAATAAACAAAGAACATAAATTACAAGAATCAGACATAAAAAGGATGCTTTCCATATATCACACCACTCAAACCTATTGAATTGCATTGACCAATCACAGAATTGATTACATCACCATTATAAGTAAGAATATTCATAAGACAAGGTGGGCATAAGTTGAAGACTACCTGCATACATAAACTTTAATTTGCTAATACAATACATATTTTATTAATAGTTAAAAACAACAGCATTTCTTTTTATGTTTTACAAAACTATGTTTTAACTAAAAACATTTTCACATTTTTTTAGGTGACATTAAACCATTAACATTTATCAGATAATTCAACACTTAATTTTAGAATTTCTTTCTGAACTAAAAACACTAACAGAAATTCTGATTTAATCTACATCAATCAGTATCAAAAATAATAAAATGTGAATCTTATGACTGAAAGTACTTTCATCGGCTACATTATTGTCACTATACAATACAAATGCCATATTACTTCGAATTTAAGCCACCCTCGAATTTAAGCTACAGTATGATTTTAAAATTGGAAAAATAAAAATGATTTTACAATAGGTATTGAAAAATAAGAAATGTTATTTACTTAAATAGGTACTAATATATAAATAAGCTAACTAATTTATTGATGATAATCTTCAAATATACTATCACTTTCGTTTTTTAAAAATAACGCCAGGTATTTTCTCCCAAACATGTTCTAATCAATCTTTCATCAATTCTGTTGTCATCCATGCATTCTTTTGTGCTTGAATTATAACACTCAGGAAAATTTTCCTTGGGTATAGTTTTTTTGTTTATAATAATAAAAGGTGTCAATTTGTTTCCATCAGCAGTTATAAACAGCATTATAGTAATTCATGGTTTTTCTTATAATTAAAATATGACCAGATATGACACAATTGTACACAGCTACTCTCAAACAGCAAGTGGATTAAATCAGAAAAGTACGAAAGGAGGACCACTGAATAAATGCTTATCAACAGTGGTAATACTATGCACACGTATAGAGCGTAAAGCAAAACCCCGATTGTTGAGGAGTGGGAGATCAGAAGAATATGATAAAATATTAGCTTTGAATTTAAGCCACACCCAAGTTTTACGTCTTAAAATCTGAATAAAAAGTGCAGCTTAAATTCAATGTAATATAGTGGTTCTATATCTTTATGAGCTAATTTGTTCCTGGAGTGAATTTGTTTAAGTAAGAACTCATAACCAAGAATCAATTTCCCATAGATATAATGTTAAAATCAGGAATTCTGTTCTCAAGAATGCAATTAATCACAATTAAGAATCAACAAAAATCAACAGTATATGATTAAACAATGATTTCTTTAAATAAATGAAAATAGTCTTTAAAATCAAGAAAATTATAATAATAAAGAAATTATTTATGTTAAAGAATTTTTATTCTTCATTTTTATATAGATAAGTAAATGAGCTTTAATGCAGATGAATTATTATCTTAGATACAATCCAGGAATAAAAGTTATTTACACATGCTAATAAAACAAGAGGATATGCTGCTTATGCTTCTCAGCTGACATTTTGAATATTCTGATTTCAAATCAGATGACAGAATTTCTGTTACAAAACCAATTATACTGTATTGCATAGCTATATATGTGAATTTAAATGATTTTTTATATTTTTAGAATTTATTTATTATAATTAATATTCAAATTTTAAAATTTTGATAGTTTGTATTTGAAAAAAACTTATAAATCTGGGAACTTGTAAACCAAGAACTACCTATATTTACAAATCATATTGATTGGTAATAGCATAACACATTATACTTTCAATTATTCAGGTTACGGATTAACCAGAAACCCTGTAACCCTGAAATGATGTTTAATTATTGATATTTTATCTTTGATTTAATATCTGAAAGATTTTTAAATGCCTCAAATTCATTTCTTTTACTATAATTCTTAGATAACTGGCAATAAAAATTAGAATAAAATTAAAATTCCATCTATTGCAATAATTTCTTGCTGCAAATAAAAACATTTCTTATTTCCTTTTTCAATAAATAATAAAATATTTGAATTTATGTATGTATGCAATTCATTTAGTTTTCAATAAACCCCTTCAGTGTCTTTGCTATGTATAGATATCATGGCCTAATTATACCTGTGTGAGTTTGATATGTATAGATGTCAAAACAAAGTGATAAAACAATAAAAAAGCATTAAAAAAGTTTTATTCTGATTTTATTAATTCAGCTATTGCAAATTGGTTTTTCCCAGCTGATTACATGAAAATATTCACTTCTGATGGTGGGTCCTAAATTTTTTCAGTTGCCAAAATATTTTTTATTATTGTGTGTAAACAAACATTTTTTATAATTGAACTGCTTAATATAATTTGGATTTTTATCTGATCTTGCCAATAATATAATATCAAAGTTATTCCAATTTTGAATGAGATAAATGATATTTTTGAAATTTTAAGTAAAAATTGAATTTTTCATATAATAATGATAAAATCCTGAAAGTTGAAAAAAATATTGTAGATAAGAAATTATTGATTAATTCTATAAAAATAAACTAAAACTTAATTGTTCATTTTTGTTTCAATTTCACCAAAATTTAGGTATATAAATAGTGAAAAATAAAACAAATGTCTTATGGCCATTTAAATGGGCCTGGCATTTTTATTGCTTTCCAGCAGCTATTTGCTTCCCAAGAAATTGCAGCCAAGCCTACTTTATTCTGCAGTATATGGTATTGAGTGATTTACTATAGTAAGCATCTGCAGTCCAATTAGAGCAACATAAATAAAAGAAAATAAATAAAAAGACATAATAATAGAATAATACAGCTATTTATGTATAAGATCATTTTTGTATGTGTTACAATTTTCTGTAATAAATTTAAAAATTTATAAAAATTACTGCTAAAAATTGTACAAATGATGTAAGATCAAGTTACTAAATATGAAAAATATTAATAACAATAACAATATTTCATTGAATTTATATAATTTTTTAATAATTATATGACAATTTCATTCAACAAAACTAACATAATTCTTAGTTTTTTATAAATTTTTGCAAATTTCGACAAAATTTCTTCTTTCATGGCTTGTTTTGTTCAAAGGGGAGATAGCTATCTAAAAATATCAACCATTTCATTGGATGGCTAAGATTTCATATGAAAAATTATTTTTTCTACAATCTCATATAAAAACAAAAAATTGTGAATAAATAAAACTCAAAAACAAAAATGCTTACATTGTTAGAATAAAATTTGAAAATTTCAAAAGATATCATCAAAAATAATGAAATCTTTTGAAATCTTGTTTAATTTAATCAAAATTAAATGAGATATTGTAATTTAAAATTTTTGCATATAAATTAGCTTAATTTTAACTACTGTTGGCTTGCAATTAAAGGCAGAAATTGACATATGCAGACTCAAGGGATTAAATGAATATTTTCTATAATGTATTTAACCCCTTGCAATATTTAAAGTTATCGAGGGAATTGATTATCCATGTGAGTTAATTTCCCTACTATCCTGGTTAATCAATAATCTACTGCATTTACACAATGCTTGAAAACAGTTGATTAGAAAATTTACAATATCAGATTAAATTGTTGTATGGCAGAATGCTAGGAATACTGGGTAAAAAAAATATGTCTAGATATGCCAGATAACATAATTGTTGGGAGCCAAATGTAACATTACATTTTACATCAATAGTATAAAAAAATTTTAAAGTATTGATGATGTTTCATTAAAAATACTAAGATTATTTAGCATTCCAATGATTTGAAATACATTATTCTCTATGTCCCATCCTGTGCTAAGCCATTTGTATAGTTATTGTTAAATAATTTGTTTAAATATTAAACGAATGTAATAAAATAACTGATTTCATTAATTTTTAAGACAATAACTAGTAAACCCATTGGAGCAGTACCAGCAATAAAAGAATACAGTATGTTGGCAATCAATGAATGATTTTAATATAATAATTTAATGATTTCAAAATTTAATCTAATTATTATATAAATTTCTTTATTATTAATACTAGTTAGCCCCTGGTCACTATGTGCCCAAATAGACCAAAAACAAAACATTTGTTTCTTATCTGTCAAATTTGAGATTTTTCATTTATTTAATATCGTTAACCTTGTATATAATGCTTTTGCTTGTTTTTTCCAGACCAAACTTTGATATTTTCTTTATATGAAATTGGGAACTAACAAAACTATCGATTTACCTTTTCAGTTATTTAAATAATAATTATAATTTTTATCCTAAAGTTACCGATTCAGTTATTTAGGTAATAATTATAATTTTTATCTTAAAATAAAAAATTATAATTTCTGAAACGAATAAAATATTATTTAAATTCTGAAATAAATTAAATATTTTTTAAATATTTGTGTAGCCTCGACACGCCAAATGCAAACTGAATTCTCAAGCTGGGGAACAATCAACATTTTTTGATAGAAAAAAAGACAGAAATTGAAATCAAATAACAAAAAGAAGTATACAGACATAAACAGGAAGTAATCTATGATAATTTAAAGCAAAATTTATAATGAGAGTTGAGTTTGTTTTCCAGAAGATGCAATTAAAGATTTGAAGCGAGAGAAAATAGTAATGGCGACACTTCTGGCGCGGGAGTTCACACATGCGCAGAAACATGGACACCACACGCCCAACACTTCTGGTGCGGGAGTTCGCACATGCGCAGAAACATGGACACCACTTATTCCTTTTTTATATATGATTTTGTCTTAAGAAAATATTTTTTTTATAAAAATTAACTGTAGAATTTTTGGGATAAATGGAAAAAGCAACTTATTGTAAGTTATCTGAAGTACTTGCTAGTGATGCAATATATAATTGACCATAAGAAAATACATTTTTTTTTTTTAAAATAAGCTCCAACTGAATCCATAGATTAGCCTTGAGTCTTTATTATTATTATTCTAAATGCTAATTTCACTGGAAACTATCTTCATTGGAAAATCATGATCACCTGGGTTAAATCATGATTTCCAGAGTTATTCTGGAAATTAAAGCATATTTGTCAGTTTGACATACACTGATTTTGAATTAATCATTTTCTCAATGATTAATTTAGAGCTGTTGAATAATCAATTTGTTGATCACTATTTCTTAGCAGCATTACAATCAATTCCACATTTTAAATCCAATTGATGAGAAGGAATCCCAGAAGTTTCTATTGAATTTAAATATTCCACTAGGACTGTAACTTCTTGCTGTTCATTTGAAAGTACGTTTTGAGTCACTGCCATGAATCCATGAATCCTACTTATCTTCCTTAACTTTCTTGAAATTATTAAATATAATATTCACTGACAAATGATTTCACAGTTTAGAATTTTATTTTCTTTGTGTGAAAATGTAATGTCACAATATAATAAAACTAAATCTATTCCAGTAAGTTAAAATGAGTTTTTTTTTATAAAATTACATATAATTATCATCCAAGAAATATTAAAGTGACATCATAAATATGATTAAAAAGTAATTCTTCATTTTTAAATATATTTTATGTACCTGAATCTGTCAGATAAAATAAACAATCTTTTTAGTAGTATATAAGTATGGAAAAATAACAGCAAGGTTTTTGTAAGAGTATTTACCAATAAAAAATAATCTCTCTGGGTTTGAAATCTTCATGCACCAAATTTATTTTTGTCTTTTTAGTGCCTATTACTTGTTTTTTTTTTCCCTGTTTATTACTGTCTATTAGTCTTAACAATGATCAATCTATGCATGGCTATTGTTAGTGTTCCAAGAACAATGACAATTTGTATAGTTTTTACGAGAAGTTTTATCAATGGAACTATCTAATTATGACAAATGATTAACAGATTGGTATCTTGACTAATGAGGACATCTCTTAAAAAAATTTAAAATCAATTTACTTTGTCTACAGAATGATTCTATCTAGTCTATGGTTGGCATAGCTATTCAAACTGATTGAAGATCAGCTACTTACTAATCATACTGAACTTTCTTATGTCATTAGAATGATAGTGTAGATTAAAAAATTTAATTTTGTTTTCTTGCACAAAAGTGCAATGCCACAACATGGTGAATCTAAAGCAATTCAGATGCAATTATATCCATATTAACATAACAACTGTAAAGCCCACAAAAGTAATACTAAACAAAAGAGAACCTATAGGTCAAAATTCATAAAAGAACCAGAAGTCAAATCAGATACTATTTTCGAGATATACATATCTTTTTATATAAATCTTTAACACAATAGAACTGATGATTGCACATTTAATCAAGTGTCAGTAGGATGAATCTTTAACTCTAATAAATAGTCATTATTATAGCAATCTATAAAAATGTATATCTTGAATATGTCACTGATTTGACTCCTGTTCTTTTTGTGAATGTTGAACCTTTAGATTGACTTTTTTAATTTGGTATTACTTTTACCAACTTTACAAAATTAAAATTGCACTATCTTGGGGCTCAAAATAATCTTGCAACTTATTTTTTTATCTATTATTCTTGTTTTGTCATTTTATTACTATTCTTTAGTCTAACTAATGATTAATTTACATAGACCTACTTCTGTTTGTTATTTGGAGAAATGATTGTTGATGTATAATGACCATCACAAATGTTTTCAATAGAACTGTCTAATTTTGACTCATGACTGTAGTTACATTAGTATCTGGCCGAGATATAACATAGAAAAATTTAGGGATAAACATATTTTGATATTTCATTTATAGACATGAGATATAAACTAAGGTGAATGGATGAGACATCTGCAATTGAACTGAATGATGATCAATTACTCACTCACTGCCATTGAATTTCCTAAAGTCATTTGATAAAACTATCCACTAGCAAATGGCTGTACAGGTTAGAAAGGGAATATTCAGTTTTATTTTCTTGCTCAAGAAACAGCATGATATCATAAACATTGTTGATTAAAAAAACATAGATATGTTAAAATGGAAGATGTTTTGTATAATTTTTTTGATTTTTGTGTTATTTTAAATATTATAATATCCTTCATAAACTATTAATTTATTTATAATTATTGTCTGAGAGCTAAGGTAATGACCTAATTTAATCTACAAGAAAAACATTCCAGGAGCACACACACACACACACACACACACACACACACACACACACACACACCTAAGTATATGTGAGAGGTCCTTAACTTAGAATAGAAATTCATTCAAAAATTCTATTGAATAATTTATAAAGTTTTGCTGATATTTGAATTTTTTAATATTTTTTAGAACAGTTATTTTTAAAAAAATATTTAATAGTTACAAATTCTAAGTGAAACTCAGAGAAAGGATTTATAAAGTTTCATTGCATAGTCTTCAAGATATTTCAGTCTAAAGTTGTATATGACATTAATGAGAATATACAAATTATTATATATATTGCAATATTAGTTATTCTAAGGCTTTTTTATATCACTTTTCTGTAAATATCATATGAAGACATTATATTTGCTCTATTATCCATTATTATTTGACAGTAGAGGCAGTCATAATAATGACAGCAATATCATCAATAAATTTTGTTAGTAGTCAATGCAATTGACAAAGGATTTGAGTCTCTGATATATAAAAAATCTTTTGTGTCTGGTTCTTGTATTTTTGTGTTCATTAAGTTTATTATGACAAATTGGAGTACAATATTGTAAAATTAAATTTTCCCAAAATAAAATTTTGTCACCACACCAGAATCAAAGCAAGATCCAATAATCTAACTGGTAAGGCATTGAGCCTTAGTGTCCCAATGCCTTACTAGTTAGACTGTTGTGGCATCGACTGGAATTCCATTTCAGGAAGCTTAGGCAATGATTAATTTGGAAAATTATCAGATTAGGATGATCCTAATGCTCCCAGGTGGTCTATGTAGCCACAAGCCCTCATGGCAAACCTGGGCAGACAGACTTGGCTCAAGTCAGATAATATACAGGGTGTCCAAAAAGTATCTTTACACTTAAAATCAATAAAAAAACAAAGAAAGATATGCACTTAAAGTTTTTTTTATTCAATAAAGAAAGTATCAAAGTTTTTTTTATTCAATAAAGAAAGTATCAAAGTTTTTTTGACAATTTTTACAACATTTCAAATATGTGTATCATTAGTTGCACGCAACATAGAGTCAGCAAGAAATTTCAAGCAAGGTTCTGTGTAGCATTACAGAATCGACAGTCCTGATGGCCACTGTAATTCAATTTTTCAACACTACATCATACACGATTAATCTAGGTATTTGTAATTGATGGGCCACCAAACGAATCGATTTACGAGGACTATGATGAAAAGATTCATGAATTTGTTCATCATCATCAGAGCTTCTGCTAGGCTGACCAGATTTCACTTTTGGTAAAACACTACCTGTTGTCATAAATCTCTTATGCCAATCATAAATTGTTGGTCTTGAAGGTGGATTTTGATCATATGCAGTCCAAAATTTATGTCGTACCTGCGTTGCAGGTTTTAATTTGATAAATCACACAACAACTTGTGCCATTTCCTGCGGTGAAGCCACTTTGAGAAGAGATCTACATTTGGCGCCATCATGGGTGCCATACAGTGTCCACTTCATTTAAAAAAAACTTTGATACTTTCTTTATTGAATGCAAAATTGTATGTGCACATTCTTTGTACCTTTTTAATAATTTTGATAGTGTAAAGATACTTTTTGGACACCCTGTATTTTAATTGAAACAAATTAGGGGAATATCTACAAAACAGATATTCTAAGCCAAATTAAAAAGTATACTATAATTTAAATTAATTACTAGATGTAATTAATTTAAATTATAGTCTAATTATTAATTATTGGATAGCACCATGTTAGCCCAAATTTAAATAAATTATTAACTTACAGATGGTGGAACTGTAGAATTTGATTAAAAATAATTATTAAGATTACAGTTTAATTCTAAATTATTATGTTAGGGTGTTAATTTAGCTTAGAATATTTAGTTTTTAGTGTTTACAATTATTATAAATGGAGTTATGTTACTCAAGTTAAGAACATAATTTTCTATTATTTAATAGTACAAATAGTAAAATGAACAGTAATGTTTATGGTTAATAGTAATTACAAAGATGTAACAGTGTTATATCTTTTTATAATTACTAATGATAATATTTAAGAATGTAATGTTAAATTTTAATGCTTTTAATTTCATACATATTCTGTAGAAATTATGTAATACAAAATGAATACTATTATCATAGTTCAATTTATAATCATAAAGTCCTTGCTAATGAATTTCAAATATATTTTGGCAAAAAAGATCTTGAGAAGAGAGTTAAATTCTGAAGAGAAGATAGAATAAACAAAATTACCACACATTTAATAGATAATGCTCAATAACAATTCTACTTCAAATGATATAAAAAACAAAAATCTTTATTGAGATAATAGCAACTATCAACAAATATAGTCAACTACTTAGAGAAATCAATGATTAGAAGGCTGCCAGTGAATATGGCCATAATAAAGAGATGATATGGAATTCTCCAAACTAAGAGCTGTCCTTATATAGAATCACCAAGACCTAGAAACTTCTACAGTTTCAATGAACTGATAAGTAGCTTTTCTCTATATCTTTCAATGAATTTCAGATTTCTCACAGATCTCCCTTTAACATGATTATCAGATCCTGTTAAAAAGACCTTTAAAACTCTATAATATGTGTGTGTTATTTTATATTTCATTAATCTTTCTAATATATAGATCAGTTTTAAAAAGATGTTCTGTTCTGTTTCATTAGATCTTTCAAACTCTTGATCCCTGACCATCATTTACTTGTAGACCTTCATAATCTCTCTCTAAAATTTATCTTTATTAAAGAAATGAAGAACATATTTTAATCCTTTAAAGAATAAATGACAAAATGAGAAGAGTAAAGTAAAAGGAAAAAGAGAAAAAAAACTTGCCAGAAGTATGATAGTCATAGACAGTCACCTCATACAATATGCAGGTGAAATTTGCCATTCATCCATAAAGAAATCTCCAATATCTGATAGGAACTTGCTAAAATAATATGACAAAGCACTCTTTGCATCAAGACATGACAATGATGGACATCACAGGATAAATGGAAGTGTAATCATCATTAGCAAGATTCTTGATGAAATTAAATTTCTCAATTAATTTCAAAATTCTTCATTTTGAAATTAAAATTATTGATTTCGTAAAAAAATTGAATTTATCAACAGTCTTGAATTTATCTAAATTTTGTTTTAGCTGCTATTAAAATTAGTAAAATTGTCAGATAATAATGATCAAAGTAATTTTGATATATACAGTGAAACCCCGATTTTGAAACTTTTCGGGGACCGGCCCAAAAAGTCGAACGAGGAAGTCATGTTTCTTAGAAAATAAAAATAAGCCATTTAAAATTTAGCAAATATCTTCTAGTCAATCATAAGAATTCTAATATTGTATTATATATAATCAAATTACCGTAGATAAAATGATTGGGAAGTTTCATTACTAGCATAGACTCTCATTAAAATAATATAATCAAATTTAATATAGTACACATATATGCACATTATGTCCCATTTGATTTGGTTTTGAATTAAGCCACTAAATCATATGGGATATATTGATATTAGCCACTTTTAGAGTCCACTGTAAATAGATCAGCACCTATGGTTATATCAACTGGAGAGTTCAAGGAAGGAGTTCAACAGACTGAACATAGAATTGAATCATAATTCTCCAAGGTGGTAAGCCACTACTTTACCATATGATAATTCATCCAACCATGTTCCATTTGGAAAATGTTATTCAACTTTAATTTTTGTTTTTTATAGTGATTTATTTTTCAGTCAACAATAAGTGTCATAAAAAACATTTTGTACTTGACTATCTATATCAGTAGTTCTCAAACTTTTTTAGGATTTCTTACGTGATTGTCTCCTTACAATTTTTAGATTGCTCACAGACCCTTTTAAAATTAGCTACAGGAATACCTCGATTATTGTGGTTATTGTTGCCACGAAAAATACCGCAATAATCGAATCCGCGATAATCGGGATAAATAATGCATGTAAAATGAGTGATCACTGCCAAGGATTTTTCAAATCTATTAATAAAATTTTATATACAAGGTACAAAAAAATGTGTTAAATGTGCCAATCTTCTAAGCTGATCATTCTACGTTTCTTCTTGATAGCTGTTGACTTGATATCATCCTTGCTTCTTTTAGAATTCATTGTAGGGGTAATAAGAAAATAAATAAATATTCACATGCAGTGCCGACACTAGAGGTCCCAGCAGCCAATGCAGCTTTCTTGTAATATCTACTCAGCAATGTACAGTATTGCTGAGTAAAAATGATAATTTTGGCACCCTGATGCTGTGCATCATCTGCTTACTGGGTTAAGCCAGCCCTGTCCACGTGTACTTCAGGTAAAGGCGGACAGTTACTGATGAGTGGTGAGCAAGCGCCTTCGGATAAAAACGAAGTGCTAAAGAGAGTTACCTGGAGAAGAAATGTAATTCTGGTTGCTTATAGAGTGGGCTATATCTCAAAGCTGCGATAATTCGAATTTTGAGCGCAATAATTGAATTTTGGTATGGCTATATCTCGAAGCCGTGATAATTCGAATTTTGAGCACAATAATTGAATTTTGGTATCAAATTATAAACCGTAATAAATCGAGAATCACAATAATCGAGGTATTCCTGTAAGTTAACATATAGGCTACTGTTACCAAAACATTTTTGCGACAAACAATTATTTATTAAGAAAATTGCAAATCTTAGTCAAACAGCCCAATCATAAAAAAGATGGTGAAAGTTTTTTTACACACAATCTTTCTCCTGCAGTGGACAACTAAAGATAATGAACAGTGATTCTCTAAACTGGGGTCTGCAATTCCCAGTTTGAGGACCATTAATCTATATCTTAAAAAGTAAATTATTAAGAATCACTAGATAAAAATTTGATAGATTTTTAAATAATACTTTTATGAAAAGTTTAATTTTTAAAGTTTTAAACCATGTAGAGTTTCACAGAAACATATTTTAAATAAAAATGTCATGTGGTCTACTTTTTAAAAATCTTTTAATAATTTTCCAAAATACTTTTTTAAACTTTAGACCAGGGTTTCCCAACCTTTTTCTTGCATCAACCCCTTATAAAAGAATGGTTTCCATCCTGGACCCCCTTACATTTTCCTCTATATTATACAGTATACAACATAATCATAATACAAATAATTGCACATAACCTAAAGATAACAATTTAGACTAAGAATATGAACAAAAGTTTTGAAAAATGGTTATATTAATTTATGTTTTATTATTTTTTGCACTATTATCATTTTTAATTTTACTAATATACAGTATACAAGTTTTCAGAAACAAAATCATAGATTCTAATTGCACAAAAGTTTGATATTAATTAATGTGATGATTGAGCTTGATGTATTGATGCAATTTTTTAAATATTTGGCATAAAATTGCTTAACTTAATTCTTAAAATTCTTTAACTCTTCCCCATTCAAAAATATTCAACCATTTCTTGTTTTCCGTAGTAAATTATTGACTTGACTAAAGCCTGCTTCCACTAGGTAAGAAGGGAAAAATCCATAATGCTGGTTTGGTAACAATTTTTATTTCGGGATATTTCTCTTGGATGACTTTTAAATTCCAAAACTTAGCATACCTATGCGTTTCAAATAAGACTTGTGCTTGATCATCCTCCTTCAATGCAATTAACTCTTCTTGTATCATAATATCAAAATAAGATATATCATAATGCAGTGGTTCTATGATCCATGCTGGCACATTTAAATTTTCAATATCTTGGAAGCAAACATTAAAATTTTCTGTAGGCCCCGGGCTCGAAGTGGCGCCGGATTAAGTTAGTGCGAGTCCGATCGCGTATTTCTCACCGGGTTCCCCAAAATACGGCTTATATGTATAAATAAAATAAGTAATGTTTATAAATTAAATACGCAATTTTTAATTAATACTCTGACCACTAACCACGCATTTAAGCGTTAGCCATTGTTTTCATTCGAAAATACGAGAAATCGACGTTGTCCATGACTTCCAAATAGTCACGCGTACAGTGGTGCCTGGCCATTCGACACTAACGCTACGTTTCCACGGAACAGTTAATCGCAGTTAACTTAACTGGCGTTAAAGTTGATCGCAGTTATTTTTCTCCCCGATAAAAGTGCTAACAATTAAACAGGTTATGACGAATTGCCACCGATTCCGTTTCTGGTAGGATTTTTCGTCAATAAAGAACGATTCGAATGTTTTCATCCAGACTTATTCAATATGTCATTATTAAGAAACGAAACGGAGCGTTTGATCGAATATTTACTATTAAATGCACTAAACGATCGTTTACCAGAGGAAATATCGAAATATTCGTCTCTTATTTTAATCCTTTCGAAGAGTGTTTTACTTATCTTTTCGGAGACGGTAGAATTACATTTTTGTCATCGAAGGTCATTTATGTATTCTTTCAAACATCGCCGAGCGATATAATTTCCTTATCGGACCAATTATTATTACGTGTTTTACGATTAGTCGATATAGCGGAGTGATCCGCCATTTTAAACTCGTTTTCTTCCCGATGTAGCGGACGGCGGAGAGAGCTTGTGACGCCAACAACAAAGTAAAAGGCGATTAAGCCAGTTCTAGAAACTTGGTTAAGTTAATCACGTTGTTCGCAGTTTAATCGTGATCAGTGAATCAGGTTCGAGTTTACACGTATAAACTTAATCTCAATCAAGCGCTTAATTACAATCAACTTTCTCGAGGAAACGTAGCCTAATTCGTTGCCCAAGTAATGTCGAATGGAGAAGCTGTCGAATGGCGGGACGATATTTCCCGTATAAGACTATGTAAGATAGATTAATTCGTTATCGATCCCCATTCCATTCCCCTAACGGGTGAGGTGAGACAGATATACTATATTATTTACTTTATTATATGTCCTTTACTATCGTATAACGCACTAAATTATTAAAATACACTATTTTATACGCGACACAGTTTATTAGCTCCGGATGTTGGAACCGAGTCTTCCAGCGGACACCCTAGCACCCGTAATCTTCTCTCTCTGTGGCCAAAGGTGGCCGCGGTTGTCCTAGGAAGGCCATACTCGAGATACGTTTTAATTGTTCTACCTTTCCGCGTTTTATCTACAATTTTTTTCTTCGTCTCTCGGCTCCATCGAGCGCTCTTCTTTTCGGAGTTATTCCTCCGATCGTTCTCTTCCAATCCATCCTTACATTTCACTCAAAAAAATAATAATACAAACTTTTTACTTTCCGAAAAATATAGAATTGAAAATTAACACAAACAACACTAAATTAGCCCAAAAAGAACTGACAAATAGCGAATCGCGCGATTCCACTCACGCGTCTGCGCCAAACTGGAACGTCGAATGGCCTGGCAACACGTATCCTACCAGGGTGGAGTGTGACGTCATCTGTCGACAAAAAAAAGACTACCATTCGGGTCGGAGCCGCCCTAAGACGGAAAATAGGCGCGTGACCCAGCGGCGCGGTTCGACGTGGTACCGCGGCGTAAAACCGCTACCGTCCAGAGACTGGATGGGGGTGGTTGATCTTTCGATGTCTGTAGACCCAACGGACGTTCACTCGACCGTGGAAATAGGCCGATGGTTGGAATTGACCGTACTTACCGGATAGGTAGGAAGAGAAGAGGAAACCCACTGTAAATTAATAGGTTAAATTAAGAATCCCGGTGTCGGCCGGGTAACGTGCACTAACGAAATCCACGCATTTTGCCAGAGGGGAAATTTTTGGCGTCATACGACACGGTAAACTTTATGCCAACGGAACCGATTTAGTTTCGAAAAAGTAGCTGGGCTACCCAGAAGCTAATTCACTTAATTCGACCACGATGGACGGTGTAAATGAGGAAAATAGTTTTCCAAAGAAAAAACGAGGAAGAAGTCCGCAGACAAAATATTAAAGATTGGGTGGACCGTGTTGCCACGCGGGTTCCATAGTTATTGCAGCCATTCAACATCTTTAATAATTGACCAAACAGTAGGTATTGAATACTTTTTACTCAGTTCTTCCAGACTAGAAAATTTATGTTCGGCTTCATAAATTTCTTAGCGCCCTCCGTCCAGCTACGTTTTCCAATCTCGACCTTAAATCTTCCCTACGAGTTTTGTAAGACGACATCCTGTACAGAGTGTATGAGTAGACATATTTTTAACTGTCTTCTGGTCGAAGACTTCCGATTTCCTTACAATATCGCCGGGAGAAAAACGCTTCTCACCAACCTTTAAAAGAAAAATTAAAATTCTGTTATTGGATTTTGAATGAATCGGAGTTATTAATAACAACAAAATTCATTTAATAAAGAAAAAGACAACTGGATGAGACAAAATCTACCGTATATAAAATGTAGTCTGTTATATATCTTAAAAATTAATCGAAACATTCGTTTTAAATAGATATACCATTAAATATTTATAGTTTTAAAATTTATCTTCGAAGAAGATGTTGGCATAAAATCTTTTCTTAGTTGTTTTGGAAAAGCGACTTTCGGTTCTTCCACCATTCGCCATGTTCCAACAAAAGTTTAAAATTAAAACGATTTTTCACTTATTCTTCCGAATATTGCGAAAATAGATGTTACAAACTGACGCGAAAGTATATGGCTACGCAGTAACCAACGGAAAAGTTCATTTATAGAAAATGACTACTCGGGAATTTTACCGGTCCGCTTTTTCGAATTCAGTGAAAAGGCCTTCTCTATCTAGCCGGTGTTGGTAGTATACGGATTAACTTTGTTGGCGAAAATACAAAGTTTTTAAATACTTTTGTCTAAATAAACAAATGTATGGTTAAAATAGCCAGTAGTCGGGAAAACTAGATTTGGCTACGTTATTCGGAACCGGGTCCGGATTTACCAATTTTTAATTTACTTCGAGTACAAACCAGAAATTGCGGAAAGAGCAAACACTGATTTGTTACATCGAATACATAATTTTCAACCGATTCTACATCACCAATTATATACAATTGTATTTGTTTCAACAATATCTGTATACATGATATTTAAATCAGTAAATTTACATCATCTAATTTAGAACAAATTATATTTCTATCGTCGCCATACATCGTAAATTATATATAGGTATACTTTACCTACTGTTAAAATAATCTTCTAAACATTTCTTCAACGCTAATATATGAAAAGAAAACATCTCAAAGACACATTTAGTCTGTGTCTTTGACACGTGAAAAAATAATGATTTCTAGTCTCTCTTCTTGGAACACACAAAGAGACATTTGACGCGGACATATTATATTTTAGAAAATGGTGAAACAATTTAAATGAATGCTATTGTCGACATTAATATTTTTGATTATATTCTTACAATTAAACCATTTTCTAAATATTTGATAAGGCATTATTTAATCTAATTATATAAGTATTAGCCGCGAAACGACTACGGCATAATCGACGACAGAAAGTGAAAAAATAATCTTTCGAACTGAATGAATAATAGATATAATACCCTGTTTAATAGTCAGTTTTTTCACTATTTCCATAATATGATATTTGAAAGTTAATTTGGAGTCAAATATTACTCCGAGATCACTTATCATCTCTACCTAAGATATTTTTGATTTATCAATATAGATTTCTTTAGGACTGGTCGGAGTGAGTAAAACATATATTTCGTTTTTTCTTTATCGAGCTTCGTTTCATTAAATCAGTATGACTCGTATTAAAACCTTTAAGATGGTCCGCGTAAGCGAGTATAGTTGAGTTAGTTGTATGTAGCGTATATAGATAGAAAAAAGCGACGCGCTCAAAGGGGAGCCCCGAAGGACTCCAGGCTGAATGGGAAATAGTTGATTATCTATTTTCGTAACAGCGATTTTATTACTAAGATAATTTAGATCCACCACGAATAAAAGAAATCAATACTGTCCGTGTCTAAAAGAAGTTAATATATTGTGCGGTTAATAACACGAAAGGCCGATGTCGAGTCCAGATAAAGTACATACGTATCAATCATTTTTTCCATATTAGACACTATAATGTTTTGTAGTTAAGAAATTTGTTATACGAGAACGCTTATTAATAGCGTAACGACCGGGAGAGATTTTGGGTTGGCAAATAGGAATGGTGTAAGAAGTTTTCCACGGCCACCGACAAAACGTATACGAAATATTCGGATGGCCAAGAAAATTCAAATCGTAAAAGGAAATTTCTTATAAAAAATACAGTCGGCACTATTAGACGTCCGATCCAAAACTATCGATCAGTTTTCAACTTTTAATAAGAAAAACGGGTTTTTATTAAAGCGCTAGATAAAAGGTAAAATTTTAAGGGTTCCTCATAAGGAGTCTTTAAAATTAGACGTAGCTGATTTGACTCTTAGACGTCCGATCCAAAACTATCGATCAGTTTTCAACTTTTAATAAGAAAAACGGGTTTTTATTAAAGGTAAAATTTTAAGGGTTCCTCATAAGGAGTCTTTAAAATTAGACGTAGCTGATTTGAATTTTTAGTCTGGCTGGTCCCCAAAAATACAAATCTTTTTATCCCGCCGGCGGAATTGTATGGTTTCTCGGAATTGTTCGCCTTCTACCAACGATAAGTTAAAGGAATTTTATCCGGCTATAATAGAAATTAGTGGGAAGAACACGTAATTGTCTACATAAAATCGTTTCTAACAAACACGGTTTGTAACTTTAACCGAGAATTTTATTGGCAAAGGTTTAACGAAGAAAAGTCCACTTTTACCTTCCGTAGCCGTAAATCGGGAAGTCGCGTCAGCCCGGAAAATCCACCTTTTTCGTCGGATTAGCGGGGCTTTAAAAAATAGTTAAAGTTTATTGGCGGACGGGGCCGTGGTCTATGGGCAGATAAGTGGGGCCGAGCTACACGGATACTGGAAGAACTCCGTTGAAATATCGTCGTTTAGTTTTAATGGTTCCACGCCACCGAGCATTTAATAATTATTTTACCGAAACCTGTCATTCATTAAAATTTTTTTAATAATAACGCGTCAACCAATTGTAGACGATTTTAAATAATAGGCGATTACCAGCGTTTTAAGGGATGGCTTAAAACCCTGGTACCAATTATTTAAATGCGTGCATTTTATTCCATCTGGAAATAAAAACAAATTCGATTTACGTCTTTTACCGCGCCTAACTGAAATTTTCCATAAGATTATTTATAACAGATATTCTAATATCTATCCGCCTCCCGGACCAGTCTAATTTAATAATTTTTTGTCCATCTTAAATTTCCAACCCACGCAATTTATTTTCCATCCAGCCCGGAAAATCCACCTTTTTCGTCGGATTAGCGGAAGATGGTAGGAGCGGGGCTTTAAAAAATAGTTAAAGTTTATTGGCGGACGGGGCCGTGGTCTATGGGCAGATAAGTGGGGCCGAGCTACACGGATACTGGAAGAACTCCGTTGAAATATCGTCGTTTAGTTTTAATGGTTCCACGCCACCGAGCATTTAATAATTATTTTACCGAAACCTGTCATTCATTAAAATTTTTTTAATAATAACGCGTCAACCAATTGTAGACGATTTTAAATAATAGGCGATTACCAGCGTTTTAAGGGATGGCTTAAAACCCTGCTACTAAAAATAATCCAATTATTTAAATGCGTGCATTTTATTCCATCTGGAAATAAAAACAAATTCGATTTACGTCTTTTACCGCGCCTAACTGAAATTTTCCATAAGACTATTTATAACAGATATTCTAATAACTCTATCCGCCTCTCGGACCAGTCTAATTTAATAATTTTTTGTCCATCTTAAATTTCCAACCCATGCAATTTATATAGATCTGTTCTTATTACGTAAATGCAAATTACACTGTTATTATCGGTTTTTTCGTAATTATTTTACCGGTGGTTATTCAACCGCGCGTGGGCCCTTTTATATTGTTATTTTCTCCGAATTTATTTTACATTCTTTCTTACGCCGATAATATTTCATAAAATTACCTGTCGGTAATTGTCTGGAAATTAAATGAGGATAAAAACATTAGTCGCTAAGAGAATTTCCTATTCTGGATAATAGACGTATAAATTATACCAGTTGTTTAAAGGGTATTCTTTTCGCATAATTTAAGTTTGACCAAATTTACTAAGAATAATTCATTTATTCTAATATCCAGCACTCACTCTAAGCCGCTGACCGGCTATTATTACCGGAGTCGTAACAGCTAAAATTCAACTTTGGTCCTAAGTTAATCTGACAATTACATCGGAGAAAAGTATTCCGTAGGACATAGATGGCTAAATTTCAAGTTTCGTATCCGATTAATAATAGAATTAGAGCGGTTTAAAAAGCGTCATTTTTCTCCTCCTATGTAGACCGTATCGATGAAATTGGGAATATAGCTGTTTCTTAGTTTACTCCGGGTCCCCCGAAAATTTGAGCGCCATCGGGTCAAAACCGATTTCCATAAACGCCTTTACATATCGCGTCGCTTATTCGATTTTCGCCAAATTCGGAATATAGGCCTAGCGTGGTTCATTTAAAATCGTCTCAAAATTCTGGCCTAAAATTAAAAGGTGTAGAAGACGATGATTTTTCTTCTCTACCAGTCTCTCTATAGGTCGCGTCCTTCCACAGATTTCCAAGAAATCTGGAATGCAAACGCGAATTACGTTAATTAAGCCTTTTTAAAGGTAGCGTGGTTCGTTTAAAATCGTCTCAAAATTCTGGCCTAAAATTAAAAGGTGGAGAAGACGATGATTTTTCTTCTCTATAGGTCGCGTCCTTCGACAGATTTCCAAGAAATCTGGAATGCAAACGCGAATTACGTTAATTAAGCCTTTTTAAAGAAGCGCGGCTCGATAGCACTAAAATGAATTAAGTAGGAAGCCCGTTTATCGCTAACTCTTTTACTTCTGGTCTGGTTCGACCGATATCCACGAAATTTGGAAAGTAGGTATTCCTTAGATTACTGGAGATTCTCTAAAAGTTAGAGCGCGATTGGGCTAAAGACGGCGAATGCCGGTTTTCATAGATTTTTTTCTATATGTTACATCGTTTAACTACTCGTCACCAAATCTGGAATATAGGCGTAACCTACCTTAATTAACTTCGACCCAATTGGGCTAAATTTAAAAGGTTTAGACGACGATGATCCTCTTCTGTAGAAATGTCTCTATTATATCCTATAGTTTACACGATTTTGAAAAAGAAAAAAAAAAAAAGTAAATGTAAACGTTAATTAATACGCGACCAAATTTTGTATATTTTACGTTTGTTTTATTAAATTTCTGTTAGAAATCGATCGAAATAAAAATAGAGTATTTAATGATGTATTAAATATTATTGCTATAATTGTGGCTCGGAAAGACGCTTTGGTCTAAAAAAATAAACTAAATGTAAACGTTAATTAATACGCGACCAAGTTTTGTATATTTTACGTTTGTTTACTGTTTTATTAAATTTCTGTTAGAAATCGATGGAAATAAAAATAGAGTATTAAATATTATTGCTATAATTGTGGCTCGGAAAGACGCTTTGGTCTAAAAAAATAAATGATATCCCAACAAAAACATCTGGTATGTAAAATAAGCCGAGTACAGGATATTTGTGAAGATTTTTTTGTCGCGGCTAGTTGTTTGACGACTGGCGGTTATTTTGGTCGACGTTATTTTCCTAAATCGTCAAACAAGTAGTCTCGTCTAAATCGCGACAAACTTACACGAAATACTTGACGATTTAAGAAAATAATACGATAACATCGACCGCATCTAATTTTTCACAAATATCCTGTTTCGGTAATACTGTACTCGGCTCACTTTTTACATACCAGATGTTTTTGATGGGACGTTGGTCGAATTCGCTTCTTAGGATCGATCTATAGGTTTGAACAACAGATCGGAAGGAGTTTCTAGAAGATCGGTTAAGATAATTTTGTTCCGAATATGTATACCGGTTGGAAAACCTAAACACGAAGCGGCTAGAACAGGGTAGGAATATAGATCGTTTTGGAAAATGGAAATGTTAATGTCGTACTTTTTATATCGCTTATTCTAGAACTAATGTTAGAAAATTTTCTTTGTTTATTTACAGCAACAAACTTGAAGTAGATTTTTGTTTATTTTCTGCGCAATTATTGTTATATTTAAATAAATAAATAAATGCTCCGGCCATTAACCGCCGCCTTTGGGAAATAATTACGGTGGATGAGGCCAGCCCACGAAGAAGGGCCCTTTCCATTTCGGATCTTCCCGAAAAAATACTTTACCGCCGAAACTTTCGTCCCTTTTTATCCGACAGGCTCAGATTTTCGTTTCTACCGCCGCCGGACTGGAGAAAAATGTAGGTGGGAGGCCCCAGCCATAGTAGTCGAACCGGATTATCCGCCTTCGCCTAGGGCCGGATAACACTATCCGGCATTTTACAATTATTTAAAAAAGATTTTTGTGATTAGCGAGTCCCTCGGTCCGATCGAAACGGAAAGAAGACGCTTTATTCCTTCCGTCGGCCGACTTTCTCCGCCCGTTATTCCTTACTCGGATGGAAAAATCGCCGGACGGGTCTAAGGTAGAGCGGGCGGCTTTAAAAGCGCTGTCGGCAAATTCTCCCCATTGTTTAAATAACAAGTTACGTAACCACCGTGCGGGAAATTCCAAATAACTGCCGAAATTTCGCCTAGTCGGTTCGACGCTTCCGCCGCCGTCCTTTTCCCGAAATTTTCTTTGCCGCTATTTATTTACAGCAACAAACTTGAACTAGATTTTTGTTTATTTTCTGCGCAATTATTGTTATATTTAAATAAATAAATAAATGCTCCGGCCATTAAAACTTCGCCATCACTTCCAAAGGCCTGGTCAACCGAGGCGACTCTTTCCGTTCCCGGTCGGATCCGGCCTCCGACGGTTCTTCTCCCGCCCGGGCCCCGGCCGCCGCTTCCGTCGATCCGCCCGCCACCCCCGTCGAACGGTACCGGGTGGCGGTGTTGGGGGCCGCCCGAGTGGGCAAGTCGTCCGTCACTCGACAGTTCGCCACCTCCGAGTACATCTCCGCCTACGACTCCTCTCAAGGTGAGCGCACCCTTTCTATTCCCGGCCCGAGCCGTCTTCGGCCACCGTTACAGCCGACAGGATTTTGGTGGGCCCGGCCGTCCGTACCGGCGCCGTGGTTTAGCCCGCCCTGCCTCGGTCGGTCTTTCGGTAGTTGGCGCCATTTCCTCTTAAATTAGAATTTCGGCGGCCTCCGTCCCGGGATGGATCCGAAATGGCGCCCCTTCGGGTTTAGGTCTGTGGATACGGACCATCCGAAAACAAAATTTCGGTCGTCGTTTTCCAGACTTTATACGCAGACGGGCGGTTCCATCGACCAGTCTCCAGCCGTACTTTCCGGGATCCGTTTGGTTACCTATCGGCCGAAGACGCTTTTCGGTCGACTGTTTTCATTTCTTATCGTATTTCGTAACTGGAGACGAAAACTGGTGCGAGTACCCGAACCATCGGGTACTTCCGCCATTTTTCGTCGGACTTACGGTATCGGGTGCGGGTCAGGTCACCGTCTCTCCGGGCCGGAAGGTGGGCCGTTTCTTCGACTAGGCTACCGCGTAGACGGAGCTTTAACGGAAGCGGAAGCGAACGGCCGCGTCCACCAACCCGGCTTCCGACTAGGATAAAGGAGGACGGGTTAGCCCGAGCGTCTTTTTCTCTCGGATTTCCCGAAAATTAATTCTTTTTTTTCTCATACAGAGGACGAGAACGAGAAGTCGGTGACGGTGGTGCTGAACGGTCGAGAGTCGGAGATGATCTTCGTGGAAATTCCCGACGACCAGGAGGCGGTAAGAGCCGTTCCTTCCTTTTTTCCTTCTATGGCCGCCCAAATAATTTCTTTCTCCGCCCCGCAGCCGCCCAGCCTACTGGCTTCCGGCACCGTCGACGGTTATTTGGCGGTATACAGCGTCACCTGTCGCTCCAGTTTCGTTCGAGCCCAGAACCTGCTAGAGCAGTGGCGAAGATGGGACGGATCCGGCCGGCCACCGCTGATTCTAGTCGGCAACAAGACCGATTTGGCCAGACGCCGGGTGGTCGACACCGAAAGTAAGTTTCCTTCCTCTTCCCACCGTTAACGGGCGGTTTCTCGGGGGAAACGATAGCGGGCGAACCCGATTAGGGAAGAGGATACAGATTTCCCCGCGGTAGGCCGTATCGGACTTTCCTCGGTCCGTCCGGGGACCCGAAGAACCGCTTAGGCCACCATCTTATCTTCGGCCCGGCCTTTGGCCGGATCCGGGTCGGTGGCGGAACTACCGGGCGGGGCCCCGAATCCTCGGTACTTTCTTTACACCTTTTTCCGAATTAAAAACGTAACGCGATAAAAATAAGTTGAGCCACCGAAAGAGGGAAACGTGGGTGTCCGATCGGTGTCAGCAACACTAACTAAAAATATCGAAGATAACAGATACGATTACAGATTTTTCGAATTTAAAATCCAGCGAGAAGAAGATTAAGTTATAAATATACTTTCTATCATTTTTAAACCACGCGGTTTTCTAATAAAAATATCTAAATAAAAATTTGTATTTTTTGGTGGTAGGAACCCGAATAATATTTGGCGGGGGGAGAAAAAGAGATAACAGATACGATTACAGATTTCTCGAATTTAAAATCCAGCGGGAAGAATTTTAAGTTATAAATATACTTTCTATCATTTTCGGTCGTGTTTTAAACCACGCGGTTTTCTAATAAAAATATCTAGATAAAAATTTGTATTTTTTGGTGGTAGGAACCCGAATAATATTTGGCGGGGGGAGAAAAATTTTAAGTTCCGCCACTGGTGGGGGCCCGATCGACCGGATCTATCCCCGGAGAATGGGTCGAAATATGTAAATTACGGGCGGTCCGACTGGCAGTTTTAAGGCCCGAACGGCCGTGTCCACATTTTACCAAATAATTACGGCCATAACATTTTAAAGATCCGCCGGAAGTTTAGCTCCGGCCGTTTCCGTCGGGACACCATTTTAACTTTATTAAACACGAGAAAATCCCTAGTGGCGTCCGAATGGAAGAGAGGCGGAAAAGGGCCGCTACGGCTATAAAATGGCGTTTTCTCGGCTAAATATTTTTATCAAATATCGGTGGGGCGGAAAATGTCCGTACGGTTACCACCACCGTCCACTATACTACGAGTCGGGGGCGTCCGACCTTTCGGCTTCCCGGAGCCACATTTGAAGAAAAAAAACTGTCTCGGACAGCGCCTAAAATATACTCATTCTAACGATAGTTGTTAAGTAAATAAATTAATATATGATATTCACCGTGACAACTAATCAAAAATGTCGTAACGTAATAATCTTCGACTCGAGAAACTTTAATACAGTATTTCCGACCCGTCCGAACGGTGGTTTTAAAATAACGCGACCGTCGCGCGTTACTCACCGTCCACTATACTACGAGTCGGGGGCGTCGGACCTTTCGGCTTCCAGGGGCCACGTTTGAAGAAAAAAAACTGTCTCGGACCGCGCCTAAAATATACTCATTCTAACGATAGTTGTTAAGTAAATAAGTTAATATTCGATATTCACCGTCAAAAATGTCGTAACGTAATAATCTTCGACTCGAGAAACTTTTTCAAATGGTGGAGGAGATGGACAACTTTTAATCACCGAAATAATAAATAATTTAGAAATCGTCGACGTATTTAAATAATAAAAACTCGGTTAAATACGTAAAACTCTACGATTTTATGGTGGGCCGCCTTCGTTATCGGGTGGAACAGCCCCGCTCCAGGTTATAACCGATCGATTACCGTACCGGCAATTTTCCCTCTTCCTATTGAGGGGCGGACGGGATAGCCAGTCGGCTGAAAATACGGCCGGGGCCGAATAAACTCACCTTCCCTACGGGCAGCCATTTTCCACCCATCGGATTATAAAGCGTCGGCTTAGGAAAAATACCGGATTAGCCGGCCGTGAAAACACAGTATTTCCGACCCGTCCGAACGGTGGTTTTAAAATAACGCGACCGTCGCGCGTTACTTTAAAGTACTTCCGTACCGATTATTATTATTATGTAAACGGTAAATTACTCGGCGAATAAAAACCGTTATAATATTCCACCCTCCATTACGCCGCCAGGTGGCCGTGGGGAAATCGGCGGGTGGTGGTTAATCCGGAATGGTTTAAAGTCGAGTCCGGCCAAAATAGTCGGCGCGCCTACGGAGGGAGGAGGGCGGGCGTTAATTTCGACGTTCGGAAATTAAAGGTTTTTGTTTTTGTCTCCGACAGATGGTCGAAGCGTGGCCACCCGGGCCGGCTGCAAGTTTATAGAAACTTCGGCGGGAATCAATCACCAGCTGGACGAACTTCTGGTGGGAATTCTGAGTCAGATTCGTCTGAAATGTCAGCGGAGACACGTCCGAGGACACACCACCGACCTGTCGGGGCAGCGCAAGGCCAGAGGCCTGATCGGCAAGATCTTGAAAAAGGCCTGCCTCCGCTCCAAATCCTGCGATAATCTGCACGTTCTGTGAACCAGTGCCTTCATCCGTTTCGTCTTCTGTACAAAGTCGCTATTTATGAATCGGATATTTTTAATTCCAATCCTATTTTTATGTCCGTCCTCAATAAACTTTTGTACACTTTCGACTCTCGACTTTATTTAGTGCCGATCCGTTCCGCGGACGCCTAGGCTATAACGGGTGTAGGCGCGCGGTTATCCCGGTATCGACGCGTCCAAATTTTTAATTTTAAACTAACGCTCCAAATATTATCCATCGACACCCGAGCCTCGTTCCAACTTTTTCCGTACGGTGTCTACAGTTTCCCGCCTTCTACGAAATTTTCGACTGGAAGACGGCCCGTACCGTTTACACAGCCGATACCACTAAATCCCCGTCTCGCTTAATAGCGGTCGAAATAAAAACTTTCCAAAGACGGTAAACGTCGGTAATCCCAGCGGATTTGCCGTCCTTCACCCAAACGCACCCGATTTTACTCGTCATTTCCGGCCTAAACTTTGGACGCGTTCCAAAGTTCCGCGGACTAATCCACCGGGAGTAAAACATTTGGGCCAACCCTTCCAAAACTCCAAAGGCAGATCGGTGTCCGGCTGGTCGCGGTCTACGGGCCACCGGGGTGTCGACACCCGTGACCAAATCCGTGCGGCCGACCCTGTTTATCCAACAGGACGGAAGTAGTTCGATAACATTTTCAAAGGGTTAGACTAAGAAAACTGAAACTGATAACATAAACTGAAACGAGCGAAGTTATGTTTCCCGCTTAAGCTCCATATAAACATAAACGAGTCGGCAGAACTTTACAGCGCAATCTAGTGGCAGAATTTAACTCTTTCGATCGACTGACAAAGATGATCTTCAAAGTTCTATATTTGATTATTCTTCAGTGTGGAAAAGTGAACGAATGAAATATAATTAATAGGATGTTTTATATACAAAACAATAAAAAATTTAAAAATATTTGAGAATTTTACCAAGCTTCGGAACGAATATATCGTCGTAGGGGGAAAATCACGTAACTTCGTAAAAATAAGTCGTAGCTTATTTAAGTCGATCGCATTCGATTCGGAATGATAAGATACATCTAAAATCGTTTAAAATATCTGTATTTTCCATAAAAGTTTTGCAGAAAATCATAAAAAAATGTGATTCTGAATCTATAAAACTTTCGCAGAAAATCACAAAATCGTGATTCTCAGCCCCAAATTTGAAGCTCCATAACTCGAGAACGGAACTTCTGCCCTACACGGGATCTTCACCAATAAACTCGAAAGTGTTTAATTAGGGGATAAGGTAAAGGGGAGGTCGAAATTCCGCTGGGATGTTTTCTCCCGTCGTACCAAAAACTTCGGTTATCTTATAGTTTAATGTAATCAATCTACAGTATCGTTGTATCTAGGGAAACTTACCATCAACTCCAAATTTTGTGCCTATCGCGGCCTAATGACACATCTCTGTATTTTTCCCTCGTTTATTTTAAAGAAAGTTGTATTTTCGGACTTCTAAATAGTATTTCTAAGTTTCTCCTACCTAGGGAAACTTACCATCAACTCCAAATTTTGTGCCTATCGCGGCCTAATGACACATCTTTGTATTTTTCCCTCGTTTATTTTAAAGAAAGGTGTATTTTCGGACTTCTAAATAGTATTTCTAAGTTTCTCCTACGTTTACCACACGCTTGTACCATTTTGTCTAAACTACGACACAAAAACGAGTTAATTAAGAAGAAAAACGTTAAAATTATAAATCATTACTTTTCTTAAGATTCGTATAATCTATCTGACTTAAAACACGAAAGAAATTAATAAAATAAGAGCTTTTTTATTATTCGTAGCACTGAATGCGCGAAACCTAAAAGTCTGGAAACGGAAATTTTTCTTGCTCGCGCACCGCCATGTTATCTACCGAATACTAAACTCTGATTGGCTAGGTAGCTAGAACCGAACGTGAAGCGTTAAATTTATTTTTACAGTGGCGGCTCGCAATTCGACGTCCCGCAATTCGATATTTGAGTTTCGCGGTTGGCGCATGCGCGTGCATGGCGTTTGATGTCATTTCTATTTGTCAGTTCTTTTTAGGTTACTTTGGTTGCCCGTGTTTGTGTTAATTTTCGATTCTACATTTTTCAGACAGTAAAAAATTTGAAATTATTATTATTTTTTTGAGTGAAATGTAAAAGAATGGGTTCGAAGAAAACTGACCAGAGGAATAATTCCGAAAAGAAGAACACTCGATTGACAGAGATGAAAAAAAATTGTAGATAAAGTGCAGAAAGGTAGAACAATTATAGAAACAAAGAAAAAATGTAGAAAAAGTGCAGAAAGGTAGAACAATTAAAATGTTCCTAGGATAACTGTGGCCACGTTTTGCAACACAAAAGTACAGAAAGATAGAACAATTAAAATGTAACTCGAGTATGGCGTTCCTAGGACAACTGTGGCAACGTTTTCAACAGAGAGAGAAGATTGTGAGTGCTAGGGTGTCTGCTGGAAGACTTCGGAAGATTATGGGTGCTGGGGTGTCTGCTGGAAGACTTTATTCCAACATCCAAGGGCTAATAAATTATGTGTTGTGTATAAAATAGTGTATTTTGTAATTTAGTCAGTACAATGGTATAACACATATAGTAAATAATATAGTGTCTCTCTCTCAACTCACTCCTGTTAGGGGAGTAGGATGGGGACCGATAACGAATTTATCTATTTTACGTAGTCTTGTATGGGAAATATTGTCCCGCAATTCGACATTACTTCGGCGACGGATTAGTGTCGAATTGAGAGTCACCACTGTACTGTACTTTCGGGTGAGTTTCTGGCAAAGATATACGGCGTACAAACCGCAAGCTGCGTCACTTTCAGTTTCAGTTTCAGGCGTGTTTTCAGGTGTAGTGGATTCTTAGCCTTAGCCTGAGTCTACCGTTACTGTATCTAGCGATATTCATTTACACTATCGATTTTATTTAAAAATTTTAAATCTTTGCCGAGATGTCAAGAAAGGATTTTACACTTCGGAGTAAAATTGCTTGGCTGGATATACTTAAAAGACAGCCATTTAATACAAGCCATCGTAGACTCGCTGAAATAAATCAAAATCTACTGTAGTGCATCTCCTACAACAAGAAAATCAATTGCGTGAGGAGTGGGCATTACAGGAGCGCGTCTCCTACAAATCAACTGCGTGAGGAGTGGGTATTACAGAAAGAAATTCCGGAAACATCGAAAAGAAAGCGTGATGGAAAGGATCCAGAAGTGGAAGAACATTAGGTCAATGGTTTTCTATAGTCATCGGGTGAGACGTGAATATCAGCGGTCCAATGTTGAAGACAAAGTCAGAGGAGATCGGTAAAAAACTAATAAATAGGTACCTTTTTTAATAAAACATTAAAATAGGTATCTAATTATTATTATTTTACCTATTTATTTATTTATTTACCCACGAATTACATATTTTAGTTTAGAATTTATTATTACTTCGTTTAATTGGGACAGCCGCTTAATTGGATCAAAATAGCTTAGTCCCAACATGTCCCAATTAAGCAGAATCCACTGTATATAATTCAAATGGCTTAGTCCCGACGTGTCCCAATTAAACAGAATCCACTGTATATATATTTGGTACTCTATTGTTAATTCAAAAATTATCACACGTTCGATATTTGTTGGATATAATAAAAAAATTCGAAAATAAAAAATGAATTATATATCAAATCTGGTATAAAATTCTCGAATTTCGAGGCTTCTGAAAATTGATGCCATAAGTATACGTCTAATATGCCTAATGGTAAACATTCTACTGGATCTGGTATATTTTCAGTTTCAAACTCAGAATCAGAATATACTCAACACTTTTTAAAGAAACAGGATGAACAGAAATAGATTTACTTACTAGTCCCCTTTAATGGCTAAAACTGAATCAAAATTGGCACAGATTTAAATATCAGAAAAGTATTTCACTTTTTATAGTTCTTGCACTCTTTGATATTTTCTTTTGCAATTTTCTGCACCAGACCATTTCCTGTGAAATGTGTTGATAAAATTTACTCGAAAACAAAGATGCTTGTCGGGTAATGGACAGGGAACAATAGTAATAATAGAGACGTAGCATCATTTTTTAACAAAAAAGATATATCGATGAAGCTGCCATAAATGTTTATGTCGCTGGATGAGATATGACTCAACTCCATCCGTCTTAGATAGCATTACATGTTATCTGCAGCATAATATTATAATAAATATATTTCATATCTACATTGTACATAGGTAATTCAGTAATAATATATTTATAATTAAACAAATGAAATCATTATTTAAAAAGATGATTATTATGTGTTATGGATTAGAGAAAGAACAACTCTCTGTATTTTGTTCTCACACAATATATTCTAATGTAATAAGAGGAATAATGTTGTAGACATTCTGCCACTTTGCAATAGTAAGAGACTAGTCCAGCACTAGGCAGAAAAGCACTTTATTACAACTGAAGGAACTTTTTTGATCACTGTCAACTGATTACTTTAACTTATAATCTAAAGTTTCAAATAATTATTACATTGAGAACTGAGACATTACCCAGGTTATTTGAAACTTTAGATTGTAAGCTGAAGTAGATCAATTGATAGTGGTCAAAAATGTTCCTTTAGTTGTAATGAAGATTTTTGTCTAGTTTCTGTCTTGTTTCTTATCATAATGTTAATATTTAGATATATTCTAATCATCTTAAGTAGAAAGAAAAATTTTTAAAATGAAAGCGAAAAATAAAATAATTATTGATCATGAGATTATATAATGCATTTGAAATAGTTGAAGAATATAAAAATGTCAAGATAAGTAAGGGAAAAGATGGAAAGGCAATAAATAGATAAAAGAACAAGAAACTAAATTTAAAAAAAAAATTGGCTGTGTATCAGTAAAGAAATTAATATACGGTATATATTAAACTTACCTTGATTTTACTGTAAATGAAGTTTACTCTGGAATTATCTGCAAAGAAATTTAATATATTGCATATATTTTTTATACTTCTGGAAAAAATTTATATCACACAATAACTTGCAAATAAATATAAAAATTACAAAACAAGATTTTATTTATGTAATTATGGAATTTTAATATATGATATAGTTATACTAAATTATGGTTTTAGAATTTAGTATAAAATTAATGTATTTATTAAAAGTTTTGTTTTGATTGTTTCTTCTAGATTTATTGTTTCATACAGAATAATGGGGGAAAAAGTGCATTGCTTCATAAATCTAAAAGATTCCATTTTATATTTTTCCCATTTTTTGTAATAATTATATATTACCTTTATTACGTTAAATATCAAAAATTTTTATTTTTATTATTTTCTTTATCAAAAATTAAATAAAACACACAATAATTTTATATTATATACACTGATGGCCAAAGTTCATGAGCTCTATGAGCCACATAAAGAATCTCAAATACTTCAGTGTTGCAATCAGTTCTCTTTAGGTCAATGAGAACTACAATTTTTTACAGGTAATCTTAACAATGATTTCAAAAACTATTTATTATACATTTTATATGCATTTATTTCATTTAGAAGCATATTACTTTTTATAATAAATAAACAAATTACAAATATATCATTTTTTTAAATTAAATAAGTGTTGCTCCATATTAACTACTGATTGTTCATAGTATGGAGCTGTATTGAAAGTACCAAAGAGCCACATGTGGCAGTATCAGCTCTAGAGTTTTTAGCACTTCGAGTGAAAATTTTTGTTGCATCCCTTCAAGTTGTCAGTTTTAAAAAATAAATAAATTCATAAAAATATCACACTTTACAAAACTGTTATTTTTTAAAACAATATTTTACAAAACTTTTATTTCAATGAGCAGATTGGGCAGCTGTGCCAGTCTGCTCACTGCTCACTGAACCTGTGAGTGGACTGTGTGTAAATTATATGTAAAAAAATTGTATCTTATTACAACAACAACAATAATAATAACAAAACACAAAATGTGCCAGCATCCTTAAATATTGGCTCCTGAACAGATGCTCCACTCGAACATATGTTGAATCAGCCCTGGCATATGGTTTGTGATCTGCAATTTGGCCATTGTAGTTATTTACTGATAATTTATATAATGTTTCTCTATACAAATAGTATTCTTGTTCTCATCCATTACTAGTTTTATTACCAACAAGTACAAGATAATACATCTTTACATCATTTTATCTTCAACAAACTTTTTTATTGTCTTTGTGTTGCAAGTTTGTGCTATTATTATTATAATTATTATTAACTGGAATTTTTTGTCATTATTTTTTATTTTCACTACCATCATTCTACAGTGTAGATAAAGAACCATTCATTCAAATTTTATTACCATACCATTTTTTGTTATAATTTGAAGATTTATTGTTATAAGTATTTGAATGTATATGGAAATCTTTACCAAAGTGCAAATGATTTCAGTGACTTGACCATTATCATTGTCAATTTCTGACTGAACAATGAATTGACAAATAGATAAGACTTGGACAACCTATATGCCTCACCATAAATTTTCACTAATTTCCTCTTCAAAATAGAAATGATGAATTCTATTAAACAAAATCCATTTGGTTATTTGTTAATATAATTTATTATTGATCATTAGAAAGCCATAACAATATCTACTTTGTTTTTCAGAGAGCTTCTTGGAAAGCCAGAACAATATCTACTTTCAGCCATAAGATATTTAGATATTAAAATAATCTTGTGGGCTGAATGAGAAAGGAATCTATGTTTGTTTTCTCTAACAAATGTATAATCAAAGGTTTTGGAAAAGTTGATTATAATTTACCACACACCCTTATACAACTATTTTACATGAAAAATATATTCAAAATGTAATACTTTGAACAGCAAAGAGAAAATGAAAGCACATTCTAACTTTCAAATCAAATCTGGCTGATATCTATGGTATCTTGCAAGGTAATTTATCCCTGACCTCCTCACCTAAAGCATCAATCACACTTACTAGAACCACTTATTCAGTAGTATAGATTTGAGAGTGATGGCATTATTGTTGATGTATTCACCCAATAGTCACTTATTAGAGGATCATATGATTATACAGATAGCAGATGACTTACAACAGGATTTGATATTTTGAATCTTGCTGTCATAAGTTGAACAGCAGTAAATTATAAATATCCAAAATTTATGAATTTCTTAGAACTAATTTTACTAGGACAGTATATATTATTTTAATAAACATAAAGAACACAAAACTACAAGAACCAAACACAAAAAAATGTTTTCCATATATCAGACCATTGGGTCAAGAAATTGAATCCATGGAATTGCATTGACCAATCACAGAATTTATGGATTATATCATTGTCATACGCATGAATGGCCATAAGTCAAAGACTACCTGTATTCATTTGATTACAGAGTAAGGTTTAAATACTGAAATTTCATGATTCTAGTTATGTTTTTCCATTATTCAAATAACTGTTTTTATACAAAAATACTATTTTTTTTTTTTGGTACAGTAAGACCTGTTTAACATGAGGATACATTCTAAAACACCAAGTGCTAAATGAAACAGGATTAAACAAAATCATCTTAATTCATAAATAATGGGGATAGGTGAAACAGGACAGTGAATAAAAAGAAATATATGTACCATTTTTTTTATTTTATTTTGTAACATGCATTTTTACTATTGTATTACATTAATTATGGACATTTTTATTGCTAATATCTATTTGTATTCATAAATCATTCATGAAATTAAAAATATTCCAGTAAAGAATTTATGTTGGCATAATTAATATTTATATTAATAGTTAATTTATATTTGATAGTTTGTTTTTTAAGAAATCATCTAATGTCATTTGGCCTTTTTTTTGTTCAGCAAGCAATTGTCAATAGCAAGACATTGCATCCATGACATTTTGTTTTGCCTTTGAACTTATATCAAAATTTGTATAAACTGATCCATAATTTCTATAATAGTGGCTAAACTTGTTTTGAGAAAATATGGCCACCTTGACTGTATCGATCTATAGCTCAAAGTGGCAGCATTCAGGATAAAACTAAAATGGAATAATTGTTATTTTTATTACTGTAAAATAACTCTGATGACCAATCATAATATGAACTGTGACTGCAGCACTTTCATACATACTGCACTGCATTGATATCAAACACACTGCAAGATTTCATAGGAGTATCAAAGCAACAAATTCATGCAATTTTGGATTTGTGTGTGTATAACAGTTTGAAAAACTGTGCCAAAGTGAATCAATAAAAATATACAATTTCAAAAAAAAATGTTAAATGGAGTAGCATTAAACAGGTTCTTACTGTACTAATTTAAAATGTTTCAGTTATTCATATAAGGGTTATATAAAATCAGGGCAATAATATTTAATAGGATGAATCATAAATATTATATAGACATAATTACTGGAAAATTATATTAACTTGTAAGTCTTATTTGATGTAGCTTAAAAAATATTACAGACAATCATATATGCAGAATTTGGATTAATGGAATGATCTGAGGTATCATCAGTTATATAATAATAATATATTTGATTGCATCTTCTTTGTATTTAAAAAAATTAATTCATGAATACAAAAATTCAGTTAAATTTATCAGCAATGTCATCTAATATAGCATCATAACTTTAGAAACTACTGCATCTTTCAAAGACTTCCTTGACCAACAGGGCATTAAAATTATTAATAAAATTCATATCAGGCAAATTAACAAATAACTATTTTGATTTTAATGTTAAAAAAAGATTACAAGTCAGTAAGAATTTATATATATCCCTCTAAACAAGGGATGCACAGACTGTAGCCCACAGACTGCATGTGACCTTCCAATGATTCTTGGCGGACCATCTCACCATGTGTTATTTTAACTAGTCATACAATCAATGAAATATTATTTGTAGTTTTAAACAATGCATTTTCAAATAATATTTTTCTGTTGTGAAATTATCTTTAGTTATTCAATAATAATGTTTTTAAACAGTAAGAAAAAAAAAATCATATTTGTAATAAAAAAAACATCTTTTTTATTTTTACTGTATTTATGTATGTGAAATAGGTAACTTAAAAAAATTGTACATGCACACCAGGTAGCACTGCCACTTAATTAATGAAAATTTAGAATCAATCTTGAATTTGGCTATTACAAATGTCGAACCTAACATAAAAAAATTGTTAAATCAATGCAATACTCTGCATCCAATTAAAGATTCTTTGTTTATTTTTGATTATGTTGCTTTGCAACATGTAATTAATAAACACAATATGATATATAATTTTCATAATTTTTTTGGTGGCCCTCCTATAAGTCACAGTGAATCTATGCGGCCCTTGATCTTAACAAATCTGTGCATCCCTGCTCTAAACAAATCAGCTAAACACAACAGATCTCTTTTATATGAGCAGCAAAATCTTGGAACCAACAGTTTTTAAGTGTAATGCAATGCTTTGTAAGTTTCTTTGTATAAGTCTTTATAATCATTGGAGTACTGTATTCAAGATATATGCTAGACCAATAAAAAGATCATTATTAATAAATCATTAATATTATTGAATTTTCAACTAAGGGATTGTTATATGCAATACAAATATAATAGAAAGTTGAATGCCTCATGAACATTGACTTAAACATAACTAAAATTTTTGTCTATTTTAAAATTTCATAAAATATAAATAAACAAACTTCAACCTGCTTCCTAATTAATTCTGAGTTAAAAACAAGCCTTTATAGCAGGAAAAAACTTTTATTAACAAATAGTAAAACATTTTCAGTCTATTATAAGACCCTAGAATAGAATTCTATTCATCATTGTACTGATGCGGGTCTTATAATAGACTGAAAATGTTTTACTATTTGTTAATAAAAGTTTGTTCCTGCTATAAAGGCTTGTTTTTAACTCATTTAAAATTTCAATAATTACTGCTCCTATATGATGCTTGACAGATATTTTATACTCAAATAATAATGTTATATATCATTTTAAAAATCTTTTAATGCCGATGTCAGTTTAATAAGTAAACTTTTTATTTCTAGAGAAACGTTTTCGGCCTCTGTGCGGCCATCCTCAACTCTATCACTTTTAACAGTTTAGAACAAAGGACGTTCTAAATTCCAAAATATCTGTCATTAAGATTCAAAAATAGAATTCTTTAAAGTTTCAAAAAACAATACATCTCAACAATTATCAGTACAATACTTAAATTTTGGGGATATTTACAGATAACATATTTAATAAATTATACATTTAATAGAAATTAGTAAAAACAAAAACAACATAAAACAATGTAGTAAAGTTCCATTTTTATCTTAAGTTTTACGGGTGGTACACTTTATACTCTTAGTGCAAATTTCCAAGCACTTGAAATTCTCTCTTTGTCTTTCTCGTTAATCACGTCCTCCTGGTAGCTCCTCTGGTATATATGTAATTTTTCCACTGTACTCAGTTCTGTTGAAATTGTTGTTAGGTTCCCAATTATCGGGAACCTAACAACAGTGCTGTCAAGACGGCTTATGAATATCAAGTAAACATTAAATGGAATGAAGCTAGGGTGATCGACAGCACTACCGACCCAACAGAGCTGAGTACAGCAGAAAAATTGCATATATACCAGAGGAGCTACCAGGAGGATGTGATTAATGAGAAGGAAAAAAAGACAATTTCAAGTGCTTTGAAATTTGCACTAAGAGGATAAAGTGTACCACCCGTAAAACTTAAGATAAAAACGGAACTTTACTACATTGTTTTATGTTGTTTTTGTTTTCATTAATTTCTATTAAATATGTATCTGTAAATATCCCCAAAATTTAAATAATGTACTGATAATTGTTGAGATGTATCATTATAAAACAATCACTAAGCACTTCAAGCAGGGAAAGAAACCACTAAGATAAAGACATTATTAAGAATGACCCCCGTATGTTTAATAGGTTCTTAATACTAGAATCCGACTACTAAATATATGCAAGAGGTATGACGTAAGCAGACTAATAATATGCTGAAGAAACGTGATATGAATTTGAATATTAAAAAGTTTTTCAAATGTTGAATTTAGAATATAACTGTATATTATTAACCATTGTTTAGTTAATGTTAGCTATTGCTTATTGATTTAATACTGATGAGGGCTTGGTAGAGCCAAAAGTGCTTTATATAATAAAGAAATTTTAGTTGAACGAGAACGTAGTTTTTCTTTCCCTGCTTGAAGTGCTTAGTGATTGTTTTATGAGGAAATGGAGTAATGTAATGGTTTAATAGATTGTAAGAAATGTATTGTTTTTTGAAAACTATAAAAAATTATATTTTGGAATCTTAATGACATGTATTTTGGAATTTAGAAGGTCCTTTGTTCTAAACTATTAAAAGTGTTAGAGTTGAGGATGACCGCACAGTGGCTGAAAACGTTTCTCTAGAAATAAAAAGTTCACTTATTAAACTGACATTGGGACTGCTTAACAGTGCAGTTCTTGAGAGTTTTAATATTTGTGTACCTAAAAAAAGCAGTAGAAAACTTATAATGAGTCTTTTAATGCCAATTTCAAATTAATTTTTTAATTTTAAAATAATTAATGTGTTAGAAATATTCAAACAATTAACTGCATCCATATCTCTACTTTTTTTTTTTTCAGAAAAACAATTCAAAGAAAATAGCTTTCATGCAGGAAAATTTTCTTTATTTTCATTAATGTTTTTGCAAGACAATTTCCCTTTTTAAAGTAGCTGAAGAGGGAGTATGTCTCATCAAAAACAAAAAAGAAAATATTTTCCTGCTTAAGAGCTGTTTTGTATTGGTTTGAACTTATTTGTTTTTATTAATTGTTTGATTGTTTTTATACTCAAGCAATGTTGGATTCCTGATAGTTTTTTGTAAGAGAAAAACACTAATACTAGCTTATTACTAATAATGTTAATATTAACAAAACCTACAAAATAAAACTAATATTTTCACATATAGGCAGTACCAAAAACAAGCATGAACTTGAATGTAAGGCTATACAAGAGCTCAGATTCCCACAGTCAAATATAAAAAAGATATATGCATAGTCCTTGATTTATGATGAGATTTCAGTTTTTAATCCTGCCCTTTCCAAGTTGGAATAGTTGGAAGTCAAAAATGCCCAAAATTTATGGATTCCTCACTTCTAATATATACTAGGACAATATATACTATCTTAATAAAAAACAACACAAAGTTAAAAGAATAAGACAAAAAAAAGATACTTTCCATATTTCATAGCATTTGGTCGGGGACTTGAACCATTGAATTAAATCAGGCATGTCAAACTCGTTTTAATTCAAGGGCCATTTAATGAGCCTGTAAGAATGCCACAGGTCACGACAAATAAATTTTTTTACAATTACATTTTAAAGTAAGGATTCAGAAATATAGATAGGATAATTAAATACATTGTATAATCATATGAACATATTACAAAAATATATAATTATTGCATAATTGCTTTTAATTATACATGTTTTTTAATTTAATTCCTCACTATCAATCATTAATTTTCTATTAAAGTCACATATATAATCACACTTTAATGCACTATTAGCAGTAGAGACATCTTAACTTAAAACTCTTTTAATTATAACAAACGTTTTCGACTAATTACAGTCCTCTTCAGGTTAATACACACTCTTACCAAAACATAAACATACTATAACAGTCTAACAAGGAATGTTCTTAGAACGAAAGACTGTTATAGTGGTAGTAAGAGTGGGTAAGAGTGTGTATTAACCTGAAGAGGACTGTAATTAGTCGAAAACGTTTGTTATAATTAAAAGAGTTTTAAGTTAAGATGTCTCTACTGCTAATAGTGCATTAAAGTGTGATTATATTTGTATAAGAGTATAAGCAGTTAAATATTTAGTAAAATAAAGTCACATATTCTGTACAAAAACAAAAACTTTCCATTAAAATTTTATAAATTCAAATATAACTATTTACATTTTTTAAATAAGTTAATAACACAACAAATAAATCTTTAAATAAGCCCGTTAGTGCATCCTTTATGCATGTCCTTCAAAGAAGGATTGTTTGGAACTTTATTGTATTTAAAAAAAAATAATCAAATTCCAAACAACTGCTATCCAAAAAAATGCAGGTTCTCATTTATGGCTTTTTGTTTTTTTGGTAAGAAATTTTTGCACAAAACAATGTAGTCCTTGCAGGAAAGCACTTAGTTCGTGTCACCGATCTGAAAAATCAATGTCATCTGTATGTATACGTCCGATAAGGCCAATCGAAAAAACTCATGCAATCACATTACATTAAAATCAAACTACTGTATAATAGTATATGACATAGCTATGAAGCAAGAGTTATTTCCTATTATCTCATAACATATTGTTCTCATTTTCAGTTTAGTTAAGAGCATTGAGGGCCAGAAAAAAAATCACATCGAGGGCTGTCAGCCTTACACACCTGAATTAAATTGACCAATCATAGAATAAACAGATTTCATCACTGTCATAAGTACAATTGGTCATAAGTCAAGGACTATTTGTATATAATAACTTGATTGCATAAAATGTAAAATTTTAAAATAGTATGAATGAAATAGTATATAAACAATTAAATTGCATTTATAAGTGCATAAGATAACAGTAAATTTATTTGAATTATAAGAACTATTTTTAAATTTAACATTATTAGTTTATTTTGAAATTTATCTATTTCTAATGTATCACAATATTACTAATAATTTTGCTACCAGGAAATGTAGAAAATTATTGAAAACTTAATTATTTTCTATATTTATTGTAATATTGTAGTTAGTTACAAGTTATATAGTCTTTCAATTACTTTCTGATTTTTTTGTCTATTCATATATACTGCTTTATATTAATATATAGTGAACTTGATTATAATAAGCACAAAAACAATAAGATCACAGCTATAACAAGTGAATACTAAATTTCTCGCTTATAACAAGCAAATTAGTCACTATCTAAAGAACAAATCAAGTAATTTTTGTTATAATTGATTATAAAAGAATACAAAATATAGAAAATATTATATTAAATATTGATGTTATATCTGAAGGATTTATAAGTATCCTGGATTCATTTCTTTATTGTGTGAGATGCTTGTTGTTCAAAATTAGAATCAAATTAAATTAAAAATTCAAATTTTTTTATAACATACTTTCTGTTTTGTATACAATTATCTGTTATTCTTATGATCTTTCTTTTTATCGTAGAATTAAACATGAAAATAAGTGTGTACTCAATAGTCAAATTATGTCATATATAATCTTTATCATATTTCTTTTTAGAAAATTATATCTTATAAATTAGATACTTATTTATTTATTTGTGAAATATTTTCACTTATATAATTTTATTCTCAAGATTTTGAAAATAAAAAAATTTGTATAATTTTCCCGTTAATTTTTGTTAAAGTGTATTGGAGAAATATTAGAAAAAAATATCCTTATATTTCGAATCTTCATTTAAAGCCTTATATTTTAATCTTCATTTATTCAGATATTGAGTTAAAAAATAGAAAAGTAAAATTAAGACATGAAAAGAAAGCAAAAGTAAAATTAAGCTGCAATGAATGAAACAGAAATTCAATTAGTCTATATAGATAGTTTGAAGTTTAGATCAGCATCCAGACTTTTGCTATTTGTAAATACAGTATATTGTATTTTTTGAAGACAGTGGTACAATATTATCTGAACAGTGCTAAAAATCAATAAAAAATAATATTGCACATTATACAAACTATAGAAATTTTACACTGCCATATAAACTGCATATTACAAATGTGTTCAGAAAAATACAATATTTTTTTTTATACTTTAATTTTTATAAATGTTAATCACAGTTTAAAATTGCATTTTATAATATTGTATATGGAAAACTAAAATGGTTCAGAAGAAAATGCATCATAAATAAATACAGCTTTTAAAATGTGTTGGAGCCATAACAAAATGGCAGATTTCCAGTAATAAATGTCCTCATTTAAATTAGCTTTTATTTTTAAATTCTAATTTAAAGTGACTTCTACATTTTTATTATTAATTTTTTTCTTATATTTAAAAAAAAATATTTTTATAATTATTAAAATTTTCTAACACATGAATATTAGTTTTTAAAAATGGCTATATTCATGTGGATGTTTTTACATTCTCAGATACAACAAATAATAGTTATAACAATCAATTCTTCCTGGTCTTGTGATACTTATTATAACTGAGTTTCATTGTAGTGCCACCACACGGATATAAAATGCCTTTTGGTAAACTCATTATGACACCCTCAACCCTTTTGATCGAGAGTATATTATGAGAGTTTGCTGTATGGGAGATGTAAAGTGTATAGATTCATCAAACCACTTGTTGTGGAGACAGTAAATCAAAAATCATAGTAAAATTCTTGCAAGCTTGCTAAATGTTAAAATGCAAATGAAATGAAAACAATAATAAATTATTATGGGAGTCATTATTAAAGATTAACTGAAAGTCATGCATAATTATTTGAAAGTACAAACATACTTTGCATTATGGCACTTATCAATTACATTCCATATTTTTATTTTTTGATATTTCAAAATGAAAATTATCTGCAAAATAATACTTAGAATAAATTAACACATAGATAGGCTAGGCATGGAAAATCATTCTGAAAAACTGAAGATGTGACTCAAAGTTGAATCAGGATCCTCCAAGGTGATACACAAATGCTTAAAATGCGACCATCTGTCTGAGTGTTTTAATCCTAGTGTTACTAAGTAATTAATGAATAATAGTGTAAATATGTTTTTAGGCTTTTATATGCATTAGCAAATGAAAACAGCTGTGATTCACTTTACATTTTTGGAATTATTCCTCTGGTCAGTTCTCTATGAACCCATCCTTACATTTCACTCAAAAAAATAATAATAATTACAAATTTTTTACTTTCTGAAAAAAGTAGAATTGAAAATTAACACAAAGAACATGGGCAAACACCAAAGTAGCCAGCAATGGTCTGTAATGTAATTGCCACAATAACAGGATATGTGTATAATCAATTCTAACAAAGACCCTGACATCTTTCTCTCACAATTTCATGTAATTATGTTAAACAATAAAACTTTGTACTAAAATAGCATTATAATAAGCACTGTATCTATTCCAAATATTACTTTATGATTAATTGTATATAGCAGGGGTGGCCAAACTTCATGTCACTACGAGCCACATAGAGAATCTCAAATACTCAGCCGCACTTTATTTCTGGATCAATGAGAACAGCATCAGTTTTTCCGGTAATCTTAATAATGATTTCAAAAATCTGTATTTCAGATGCATTTATTTCATATAGATGCATACTACTTTTTACAATAGATTAAAAAACTTAATATATCTGTAATTTGTTTAACTTAAATAAGTATTTGCTTCATATTTGCTATTGACTTTCATGGTGTGGAGCCACATTGAAGGTATCAAAGGGCCACATGTGGCTCATGAGCCGCAGTTTGGATACCCTGATATATAGTATATATTTCTTCATGAGTAAAAATAAACCAAAATAATTGTTAATTATAGTTTTATAATTCTAATAAACTGCTTAACTTCCAAGTGATAACTTACAAAAATTAAAACAGCACCGTAAAAATCTATAATGCTTTTTCAAAAATTAATGTCGACGTAGAATTTTTTACTGGATGTGGTAGCAGATGGAAAATTTACGAAATATCATATTTGGATGTTAACATAGGAACATTTTATCCGCAAATCGGAGGTTGTCAAAATACAAAAATACTACTTCCTTTGCTAAGAAAAAACGGTATATTATCAATAAATTGTCGTGATAATCAATGTTTTATTTATTGTATAATCGCATCGTTATTTAAACCAAAATCAGATATTAAAAATGTTTATAGTTATAACAAATATTTTAAATATTTAAATACAAATAATTTGACATATCCAGTAGGTATTACTGAAATACCAATATTTGAAAGACAAAATTCTTTAAAATTAATATTTACGGTTATAAAAAAATTATATATCCTATTTATGTAAGCAAATCAAGCCGGAAAGAAATCGATTTGTTATTATATGATAATCATTATTATTTTATAAGAAATTTAAACAGGCTGTTGCATGAAAAAAATGGAATTCATAATTTTTGCAAAAATTTCTTAATCGGTTTTCAAGGTCGGTTTACTTTACTTTCACATATGGAAAAATGTCTAAATAATAATTTCCAGAAGTTAACAATGCCTACACTCGATGACTGTATATTAAAGTACAAAGATTATCATAAGCAAATACCATACGAAATATGTATGTATGTTGACTTTGAATCTATTACAAACAAAGTGTATTCGTGTTCGCCGAATACGAGCACTAGTTTTATCGAAGTGAAACAGATAAACACACCTGTTAGTTACTTTCTTGCTGTTATTGAAGATAACGATAAATTAATATATTCTAAATTTTATTCACGAAATATGTATGTATGTTGACTTTGAATCTATTACAAAGTGTATTCGTGTTCGCCGAATACGAGCACTAGTTTTATCGAAGTGAAACAGATAAACACACCTGTTAGTTACTTTCTTGCTGTTATTGAAGATAACGATAAATTAATATATTCTAAATTTTATTGTGGTGAAAATGTAATCGATTCGTTTTTTGATGAACTGCAAACTCTTAGAGAAATGCTACTAGCAAGAATTAAAATAAATGTGCCAATGGATAAAAATACTATTCCTGAAAATTATTTGTTAGAAAAACATGTGATCTTTGTAAAAATGATTTTCAACTGGGACAAATTAAAATACGAGATCATGACTATTATACTGGCAAGTTTCGAAATGTTCTTCATTCTCACTGTAATCTAGAATATTATCCGAGACAATTCATTCCTGTTGTCATTCATAATCTATCTGGTTTACGATTCACATTTAATATTAAAAAATTTAAAATCAAAATATGCTGATAAAGTTCAAATCATTCCAATAAATTCGGAAAAATATCTTTCTTTCTCGATTGACAATTATAGATTTTTAGATAGTTTTCAATTTTTAAATAATAGTTTAAGCGATCTAGTTGAAAATTTAAAAAAATCAAATTATACATTTCCCATTTTTAATAAATATTTCGGTGAAAAAGCACATTTTAATTCGAAAAGGCATTTTTCCGTATTCGTATATTTTGATAATATTTCGATTTTAGATGAAACATCTCTTCCTCCTATCGATTGTTTCTTTAACGATCTAACAAAGACCGAGGTGACAATCGAGGAATATATTTACGCTAAATTAGTTTGACAAACATTTGAATGTCAAACGTTTCGTGATTATTTAAAAATTTATCAAATAACCGATGTATTATTATTATTAGCAGACGTATTTCAATTATTTAGAAAAATTACAATCAGAAATCATCAAATAGAATGTCTTCACTGTTATACTGCCGCAAATTTAACAATTTTAGCGGGACTTAAATACACTAACGTTGAATTGGAATTATTGACTGATATAGACATGTACAGTCTGGTCCATAAAGTTTTGCCTACTCCTCGTAGGAGCTGTGCTTGCCGGAAGTTGATCGGTTGCACAATCAGGCACCTGTACTGAGAATCAAGGTAGATCAGAATGGACCTGTCCCTTCTGAATGAAAATAGGATGGCAGGTATACGCGTGGGATGTGCTCGTCACATGCTTTTTTCTGACAATAATAAGCGATAGCTGCTCACGACAGCATCGTTAACTTAAAGCCTAAATTAACAAATAACCGATAGCGGCTGACAGCAGTATCGTTAAAACCTCTGTCTCTTGTCCTGAGTAGCCGAGTTCGAATCCGATATGGAAGGATTTTTCTTTTTTGTTCTTTATCGTGTTTTCAATTTCGTTCAAATTTTAAACATTGCATGTAAAGAACACCACAGATTAAAATGTTTTTCAGACAAATGTGCAATTTGATCTGTTCATTTGAGAATAAGAAAACTTTTCGTGTTAATTATCTGTCATCTATATGCTATATTTTAGCTTTTAATAAAATATACAAGAATTTGTATCACCTGTTACTTTTACCAAAATTTTCTTTCGGTAAAATCGTTTAATATTCTGTACATCAATATTTTGTCCAGAAGCCTTCATTTTTGATAACTTTCGCTATTCTTTTGGGCATGCTTTCCACCAGAACTTGCATTTATCTGTTCGCCGAAAGTTTTCCCACTTCAAACAAATCTTTTCCCATAATTCGTCTGGTGTGCTTCCTCTTAACATGTCGGTTGCTAGGTCTGCCCACAAATTTTCAATGGGATTTATGCACACTCGCGGCTATGCAGACGCTAGTGTGCGAAAAGTTTGTCGAGAGCGATCGAAGGCGAGAAAACAAGTTTCTCGAAAATACAGCTCTCTTTCTTTCATAGCTATCGCTAAAAACTCTCATGCAGTATCGTGAACTGTGTTTGCGACTAAACAGAGTAAATAGACGTAGACGACTACTAATAAGAAAAATATTATTGTTAATAAGGTTATATACTGATTATTTCTCGGTTTCTATGCTCAATTAATCGTTTATCCTAAATTTCAGGATAAGCAAATACACAATTAATTAATTTTTCTTTTATATGAGATTGTTCTAACTTGTTAAAGGCATCCATGTTGGAAATGAAAACGAGTTTGGAGAGATTACGCAGGCACACAATATAGCGAGAGCATCAAACCGAGTTGGATATAAGCGAGAAGTACTTTTTCGCTATCGCTCGCAAGATTTCTCAGCTTTGCTTATGTATAGTTGCACTCTACGAGAGCGATAAAGCCAGAAATCTCGCTCTCGCTGCTAAATTCGCGTCTGCATAGCCGCACCTTTAGGTCTGAAGCTGAGGTTGCCAGTCAATTACGTTCACATGGTATTTCTGTGCCAACCAGTTCTTTGTTATACGTGCCGTTTGAAAGGTGACTTGTCCTGCACGAAATAGATTACAACTTCTCCAAACAACATCTGGAGTGAAGGCGCGAGAGAGTTTCGAAAATATCAATGTATTGCGTAGCCGTAACATTCCCATTAATTCGGACTAGCTCGCCTGATCCGGAGGATGTCATCCATCCCCATACACCTGTAACAATAAAAATGTTTTATTATAAGTATTCAAAAATTCTTTGACAAAACTATCTGCAATTAATGAATAACTACATTTTAAGACTCATCTATATATTAACATTAAATGAAGTAACGTGTATCCAAAACTTGGCTACTTTTACTTGAAATATGCCTGTTATCTAATTCGTCTTATTCGTGCACGAAAAATATAAAATACACATAACAAACGGATAAATGACATACTCTATAACAGTGGTCTCAAACTGGCGGCTCACAAAGCAATTTTGTATTGCCCGCGATGTTTTACTATTTGTTTAAATTCATGTTTTAGGCAGAAAATTGTTAGTTTAACGTTAATAAAATAACAATGAAAAGTTTTCAAGCGTACTGTGCTCAATCTGCGCTGTGCTATCAGTAAAATATTTTCCTTGCATTGTAATTTGTTTGATAATATTCGGCCCTTCATTTCCATTCGGATTGAGGATTCGGCTGGCACGCAATTTGAGTTTGATACCTCTGCTCTATAATCCTGGACGGTGTTCGGCGTCTTTTCCGAAACTCAGCGAAATTATTATTCAGTGGACAAGAAAAACGTATCGATAATCAGTGAACAGGGCATGTATATATCAATTAATCTCGAATATGAAAATTTTTGCCTTTGGTTTTTTCCGTTAGCATTTAGTCACATATCTTTTTCTCTCCATAACATTTTCGTAGAAATTGATTATCCCTTTCAGTCGATTAATGCAAAAATAGATTTTTGCATTAGAACTCCACAGTTATGTTATATCTGTTTATTTTGTGCTATTCCTAACAAATGTTTTTTAAAAATACACGCTAAGCAAATACAAAGTATGAGTTGTTATAAAGCTAACGCTTTATGAAAATGATATCTCTTATTCGCAATGAAAGTTATCGGCATATATTCCATCACGGAAGTTGTCTGTTTTCATTTTATTTTTTTACATTTTATCAATATATACTAACTTTTCAAATTAAAATATTTGAAACTAAACTATCATGCAAAAATTTTTAATCGGCTCCTCTTTCTCCTATCCCGCGGAAGATGTATCACTCCCCTTCCTCCTATGCAGCAAATAACACACATGAGACCCTGCCGTCCTTATCGCTAGTTATACAATTAATGTAGCATCCCTATTCCCTATGTGTGTGTTCGATTAGTTTAAAACTTGACTTGACGTATTCAGTACTTTTTATGCATGGGTTATTCGTTATATTGACGGGACATGTATTCCCTTAACAAATACGAGCACAAGGTAAAAGGACCTAATCCATCGAGGAAGGTAGACGTTTCTAAATGCTCTGAAAGGGCTTTATGTAATTTAGAAAGGTAAACTTGTTTTTTTTTTTTTTTTTTATTTTTCTTAGAAACAAACCTTTTTTTTTTTTTTTTTTTTTTTTTTTTTTTCATTTTTCTTAGAAACAAACCTATGATTGAATAAAGACATCATTATGAGTAGTTGTACTGTCTGAACTCATTCACTTGTCTAAGATGTACTTTAAACGTAAGTGGTTGACAAACAATATCATTATTATATGTTCACTTCGCTCATTGGTCTCTAATGATAAATATCGCCCCAACGATAACTTATTGGCAACAGATAAAGATTACATTAACCAATGATTTGCTAACAGAAAACCACAATATATGACTGGATGCGTTGTTATAACGTTACTAAAATGATTTGCACATTTAAACTGTACAAAGTATAAAAAAGAAACATTTTACTTAAAATAACAGAAATATGTGCTCTACTTCATCATCTTTACTATGCAAACAACTGGATAAAAGAGATTACAGCAGACGGAATAGAACTAATGTTATTAAGTTGTGCAAATAATATATATATATATATATAGTGTGTGTTTGTGTAGCAGAAATGACATCAGATTATTTGGGCTGGTAAAATATTCGTTAACAGGTATAAAGTTCTGTCCTCTTACAGAGTCGCTTAATAGAAATATATACTGTATGTGTGTGTAATGTTTTGTTGAGGTTTTTGCAAAGAAACAATCAATGTTTAAAGCAATCCTCAATTTATAACTGCTAACAATGCTAGCTTCTAATACTTTTATTGTATTTGAAAGCATTGATATGATATATGATTTTCTACTGACAGAATTTAATTTGCAAATAAATGTGAATATTTGATAAAACTTGATATTTATTCACATAGCAGCGAAAATAAATGCCTGACAGGCATATGCTGTTATGAAAGATCGACTGTATAAAATAAGGGAAAGCATTGGCACACTGTATTATATTCAGTTTAATTTGTCAGGAAAGAAATTTCTGAAGATTTCTTACAGCAAACTACGTGCTAGAATAATACATAAGAAATGGAATGCATTTATAATTAACTTACCTACAGTAAATCTTCCGCTTCTTCTCTTTTGGAAAATATATGGGCTCTCATATCGTGCTCCCTTGGGTCGGTGCACCCAGACATCACCAGTTCCGTCACTGCTAAAGATTTTTTCGTCTGAGAATACGACGGTATTCCAATCTAAATGGGTCCAATCTTTATATAGATACGCGAATCCTATTCGGTCAATCATGTTCCTGGCTGTTAATAGTTGTTTATTTGCAGTTCTTCTGCCTCCTAAATTTGATTCGCGTAATCTGTTAACAAAAAATATGCATTTTGTTTACTTTTCCTTTCGATTTGAGGAATGGGCCTGCACGCAATTTGTGTTTGAGAGCCCTGCTCTATAATCTTGGACGGTATTGAGCGAATTTTCCGAAATTCAGCGAAATTATTATTCAGTGGACAAGAAAAACGTACCTATAATCAGAGAATAGGGCATGTATATATGAATTAACCTCGAATATGAAATTTTTTGCATCTGCTTTTCTCCGTTAGCATTTTATCACATATCTTTTTCCCTCCATATAATTTTCGTAGCATTATCCCTTCCAGTCGTCTATTGCAAAAATAGATTTTTGTATTAGAGCTCCGCAGTTATGTTATATCTGTTTATTTTATGCTATTACTAACAAATATTTTGTAAAAATGCATGCTAGAAAATACAAAGTATGCGTTGTCATAAACATAACGCCTTATGAAAATGATATATTTTATTCGCAATGAAAGGTATCGGCAGATATTCCATCACGGAAGTTATATGTTTTCATTTTACTTTTTTACATTTTATCAATATATACTAACTTTTCAACTTAAAATATTTGAAACGAAAGTATTATGCGAAAATTTCTAATTGGCTCCTCTTCCTCCTATCCCACGGATACTCACTCCCCTTCCTCCTATGCAGCAAATAAAACACATGGAACTCTGGCGTCCTTATCGCTAATTATATAATATATGTAGCATCCCTATGTGTGTGTTCGAACAGTTTAAAACTTTACCTGACGTATTCAGTACTTGTTATGCATTGATTATTCGTTATATTGATAGCACATGTATTCCTTTAACAGATACGAGCACAAAGTAAAAGAACTTAATCCATCGAGGCAGGTAAACGTTTCTAAATGTTCTACGGAAAGAGCTTTATGTAATTTAGAAGAGTAAACTTGTTTTTTTGTTTTTGCTTTTTTCTTAGAAACAAACCTATGCCTGAATAAAGACATTGATATGCTGCGTCCCTTCGCAGTAAACCCCTGCCCCAACACCAGTGGCGGTTTTAGAACCGTCCGTAAACCAGACCAAACTACCCTTGATGCTGCACCCAAATCCCCGCCCCAGCCCTCCAAACTGGGAAAAACTACAGTGAAGCTCCGGAGGAAGTTAAATCTAGGTACCATGTGATCTTTAACCATCCCAAGAATAAGTTTATAAACACCTCTTGCTTCACGTAAACCAGAATAAAACTTTACAGCACTTAAGCAATGTTAATTTTTATTTTGGTATTAAAAATAAAAATTAACCTTGCTTAAGTGCTGTAAAGTTTTATTCTCATCCCAAGAATGTTGCAGTGTAACCTGTCCCACTCAAAGGACAAATGCTCCACCTTATGGGTCCAAGAAATCCCTCGACCAGAAGAGTGAAGCCTTAATAGCCCTCCCAGGCACTCGCCTCAACAAATAAATGCAGAAAAGGAATGCACAGGAGAACCTCAAGAGCAGCAGTAGGAGCAGTCTTCATAGCCCCAGTAATGCCCAAACAGGCCAGCCTTTGAATCTTCCCAAGTTCAGCCTGACAAGTTTTAAGTAAAACCCTTCGCCACCAAACAATGGCAGCATAAGTAAGAATAGGTCTCACCACCATGGTGTAAATCCAAAACAACAACCGTGGCCTAAGTCCCCAAGTCTTACCCAAAATACCCCTGCAAGCCCAAAGAGCCCTACAAGCTTTCCCCACAACAAACTCAACGTGTAGCTTCCAGGTCAGACCCTTGTCAAGCAAAACGCCAAGGTATTTGACCTGTGTGGAAAACTGCAGCTTTTTACCGAAGAAGACCGGCCCAGATAACCCCACCAACTGTCTTCTCCGAGTAAAAAACACAACAACAGTCTTTTCAGGGTTAACAGACAGTCCAACCCTATCACACCAGTTAGAAACTGTATTAAGAGCTGTCTGAAAAACTTCAGAAACAGTCCTAGGAAATTTCCCCACTACAATGATGGCTATATCATCAGCATACCCAACAGTGAAGAAACCCTTCCAGGAGGGGGGCTTCTCGCCCCTTCCTTGGACCTGAGCCTGTTCTGGGCATTGGCTTGGCTGTGTTCGGCCGGATTGTCAGGGGCCAGCATCTCACTTTCTGGAGGACTACCTCTGGTCTTAGGCAGGCAAAGGCTCTCATTTTAGGATGCTCTGTTCAGCGAACTAAAGAGTTAATTTCCCTGAATAAAAATGAGGTTAGAATTGTTACAGGGCTTCTTACAGGGCACTGTCATCTTAGACAGTTTTAATTTTTGTAAGTTATAATTGTTAATTATCCACCTGATAATTCATGATCCCACAAGACTGCCCACATCCCTAATGAGTTTACCCATCAAGTGAAGGATGGGGTTCAAAGTTCAAAGCTCACTGCCAGTTTTCCAAGAGTCAAGAACCCCTCTCAAAAAACTTGGTCTAAACCCGGATCCTTCAAGTAGAAGCACAGTATGTTTCCACCATGGCTATTAAGCTGACCTCAAAAAGGAAATATTTTTTGTATGTGGTTTTATCCATTTTCCACTCAATGGGTATCAAGTGGTGGGTATTACAGTGCTCATTGCAAGTTTAGTTATTTATTTATTTATTTGTAACAGAAACAGAGGGCATACTCAGTGGTTTAACACACAAAAAGGAAGGAAGAAAGAGAAGGATATAGCATAGGTTGAGGACAGAGTTAAAGATTTTTGCAGAAAAAAGTGGACAGTCCACTAGAGGAATAGTAATAATAAAAGCAATCAAAATTAAACATACACAAACTAATACACAAAGCTTACATTGCAGATGTAATGAAACGGCAAAACAATCCACAGAATAAAGATATTAGAATCATAAAAAGTTGAATTGATTGTTTCAGTCCACAATGAATATGCAGTCAAATTGTTTATTGTTAGACAAATTTTCTGTAAGAAATCCGGAGCAGAAAAGATAAGTTTTAGGTTCAGACAATGAGTAAAAGGTATATTCTTAAATACTGTAGAATATTGAACTGTAAATTAAAACTGCACAAGCATCTCAATCCAAAAAAATTTTTTTTAGATTTTTCAATGTTTAAATTATCCATAATATTGTTTTATATAGATACTGAAGGACAGAAATTCAGTTATAAATCATTTTTCTAATTTTTTTTTTAATATGAAATTTGAAAATGTCATAGAAAAGTACAGTGGTACCTTGATTAACGACGGCCTCGGATAACGACGTATTTGGTTGACGACGAGTGGCTGTAAGGAAAAAATGTCTTGGCTAACGACGCAGGCTTTGGTTAACGACTCCTGATTATGTGAACTTCCGACAAAATAGAGCCAAAACGCCAAGGTATTTGACCTGGGTAGAAAACTGCAACTTTTTATCGAAGAAGACCGGCTCAGATAACCCTACCAACTGTCTTCTCCAAGTAAAAGACACAACAACAGTCTTTTCAGGGTTAACAGACAGTCCAACCCTATCACACCAGTTAGAAACTGTATTAAGAGCTGTCTGAAATTCAGAAACAGTCCTAGGAAATTTCCCCACTACAATGATGGCTATATCATCAGCATACCCAACAGTGAAGAAACCCTTCCCATTAAGTAAAGCTAAGAGCTCATTCACCACAAGGCTCCAAAGAAGGGGAGACAACACCCCCTGCGGGCAACCCCTGTCGGTGAGAATCATAACTTCCTCCTCATAGAGTGTAGGGAGACAACACCCCTCTGCGGGCATCCCTTGTCGGTGAGAATCATAACTTCCTCCTCATAGAGTGTACTAAAAACAACTCTATGCCTCAGCATGGAGCCAATCCAGCGAACAATTGTTGAGCTGACTCCATGCCTAATAGCAGCAAGGCTAATTTGCTCAAAAGAAGTAGAGTCAAAAGCCCCTTGAATATCAAGGAAAGCACCAAGGGCAATCTCCTTGTACCCAATAGCCCTCTCAATGAGCGAAACAACCTCATAAAGAGCATGCTCAGTCGATTTGCCAGATTGATAGGCAAATTGGCTGCGACAAAGGGGGATCCTAGCCAAGGCCCCATCCCTAATAAACCTATCGACCAACCTCTCCAACGTCCTCAATAAAAAGGACATCAGACTGATCGGGCAATAGGACAGCCTCGGTATAAGAATTACGCCCGAGTTTAGGAATAAAGGAAACCCTCACCTGCCTCCAGGACCATGGAACATAGCCAAAGGCCACACAGGCCCGAAAGACA
>AYEL01091310.1:0-57206 GCA_000484575.1 Olivierus martensii
TGAGCGAAGCAACCTCATGAAGAGCATGCTCATTCGATTTGCCAGATTGATAGGCAAATTGACTGCGACAAAGGGGGATCCTAACCAACGCCCCGTCCCTAATAAACCTATCCACCAACCTCTCCAATGTCTTCAAAAGAAAAGACATCAGACTGATCGGGCAATAGGACAGCCTCAGTATAAGAATTACGCCCGAGTTTAGGAATAAAGGAAACCCTCACCTGCCTCCAGGACCATGGGATAAATTTAACATTTGACATACCTTTGAGTTTTAATTTATAAATTTTAAAATTTAATTTTTATAAAATTTAATAATTTAATAAAAATTCTTATTTTGTCGTCCAGAAATATATGCTTTCTTCTCAACTTCTCAGATATTTTTGTTTCAGTACGCATAGCTAAAATAGCAAATTCTTCTTATAATATTCGTTGATTGTAATAAAAACCAAACGGTGTTTCTTTCGTTTCCATGACAACTGTTCTGTCGGGTTATACGAATCCGCGTTTTCAGAGATTTTTAAAAAATCTAGCTACCTGTATTCTGTTTTTTTTTTTTCTTTTCTTTATTAAACGACACCTTCTTTAAAACATGTTAATTAACACTCTGCACACAATAAAAATCATATTTGAAACTAACTTTTCTTTATTAAACGAAACCTTCTTTAAAACATGTTAATTAACACTCTGCACACAATAAAAATCATATTCGAAACTAACGCACCGTTAGCAATATGCAATCAGTGCGAGACATGTTTAAATTTGCATAAAATCGTCTAATAATGTATATCTCGTATTAAGGCGTGTTCACACTATAGCGAGTGGGCGAGCGATGCGCGTTTAAAGGCGATAAATCACCATGGCAATTGGTTGTGACCTCGTCAGCGCGCGTCAATATTCGCGCGAATCTGCCGAATAGACTCGCGCGCTAAACGCACGCGTCTATACACGCTGAGTGAATCAATAGAAATCGGAGTTTCATTTCCGCCTCAATTTTAGTCTTGTAGTGTTAATTATTGATGATAATTTCCATATAACAGATCATCATATTTATAAGGAGATAAAACGGCACAATTGTCGTCCTACCGAAGCAAGGCGAGAGTGGTACAGATCGAAAGGAAGCCGAAATACTCAAAAAATCCCTAATGGACCAGGGGTCAAAGGTTTACGAAATATAGAGCCGCAAAGTTCCGTTGGTTGCAAACGGTGCATGAGGTTTGACGTTGTGCCTGCCCTCGCCGCAGTCTGCGACGCGACACGTCCCGTTCCCGTACTCCACTACCTATGTTGCCTATACGCCCTGTATCTCGTAACCCTTTAACTTTTGACCCCTGGTCCACTAGGGATTTTTTGAATGTTTCTGTCCCCCTTTCGATCTGTACCACTTTCACCGTGCATCGGTAAGGCGGCAATTGTGCCGATAAAAACTCTAGCTAGACTTATAACGTATTTTTCTGCGAAATAAATCAAATGTGTGATTAATTAGGCATAGCATAATAATTGCAACATCAAAATAATCTCGTTTTGGCTATTGATAAAAGTTTAGATATAATTTTAATATATTTTCCGTGAATCATTGTCGCTTCCTTAATTAAACACTTATCTGATTTAAAATTAATAATAATCAAACAGACTTACAAAAAAACTTTGCCCACACAATCATCATATATAATAAAGGAATAAGTGTGTGGAGTCCATGTTTCTGCGCATGTGCATACTCCCATGTCAGAAGTCGCCGTTATTATTTTCTCTCTTTTAGAAAACTAAAACCCAATCTCATTATAAATTTTGCTTTAAATTGTCATAGTTTACTTCCTATTAAATGTCTTTTTATAAATTTTGCTTTAAATTATCATAGTTTACTTCCTATTTATGTTTGCATGTACTTCTTTTTGTTATTTGACTCAAATTTGGCTTTTTTCGATCGAAAAATGTTGACTGTTCCCCAGCTCGAGAGTTCAGTTTGCATTCGGTGCGTCGAGGCTACATAAATCCCGGCTCGAGAGTTCAGTTTGCATTCGGCGTGTCGAGGCTACATAAATGTTGCATTTAAAAAATATTTAATTTATTTCAGAATTTAAATAATAATTATTTTTATTTTATTAAAAATTATAATTATTACCTAAATAATTGAATCGGTAAATCGATAGTTTGTTAGTTGCCAATTTCATATAAAGAAAATTTCAATGTTTGGTCTGAAGGGAAAAAACAAGTAAAAGCATTATATACAAGGATATACAAAATAAATGAAAAATCTCAAATTTGACAGATAAGAAACAAATGTTTCGTTTTTGGGTGTATTTGGGCACATAGTGGCCATGGGCTAACTAGTTTGTCAAAATGGAGGACGTATACACTACAGTAAAATAAGTCGACCGCTGTCACTGATTAATCACTGCATATGCATGGTCGTCCATGATTGGCTTCCTCCAAATACGCACACCGATATGTGAACAATACTAACGCGATCACTTGCGCATGTGTGCGTGTTTTGCGAGCATCGTAGACGCGCGCGTTTCGCACACTTGCTGTAGTGTGAATCAGCCTTAAGGCGATTTTCTATAATGCGGAATATATCCGCCGCGTTGTCAGGAATCAGCTGTATTTAATAAACAATAGCTGACTTAAAACATTAATGATATCTCAGCTATATTCATTTATATTCTTAACTGGCGTTACTAAATCATAAACATATTTAATTTAAATCTCTTTAATATGAATTAAATTGGCATGCATTCGATTATTAATAAATTCTACTTAATTCGGAAAAATCGATTTTCTTTTGTTGACATTTTAAAATAGATTCTGTTAAAGTGCTAAAGTCTAAATTAATATAGAGGAACAGCAGTTAAAAATAGCGTGTAATTCTAAACTAAATAGAGAGTTGTTTATGAATCGATTAAAATATTTTTTAATCGATTTTTTAATATATTTTTATTTTTTGCCGCTTTCTAATTTGAGATTACTGACTGATAGGGCCATTCAAGAATCCAATAAGAACTGAAAGATCATGTGGCCATCTTGATGGCAAGAATGCATATTCAGGAGGCAAAGGTGTGTATTAAAAATAAAAATTCATTAAAAATTAAAAATAAATCAATTATTTAATGACATTGCTTCTTATTTATCGTATAAAATTTATTGTTAAAATATCCCAAATGCTTTACATTGACATTTGATTTAAAAAAAATTTAGATTTTTTTTTAGATTGTTTCAGAAATATATTGTATGATAAAGGATGAGTTCAGAAAACACTCCAAGAAGTCTCTGTTGCAGAAGCTAAAGAATGACGTCACCTCGAGAGATAACGTGATTTGTTGAACGTCTGGAATTCTGATCGTTCAACAAATCACGTCGTATCGCGATGTGACGTCATTCTTCAGCTTCTCTAGTGGAGACTTCTCGGAGCATTTTATGAACTCACCCAGTATATTTTCGGTGAGCAGAAAATACTCCGAGAAGTCTCCACTAGAGAAGCTAAAGAATGACGTCACATTGCGAGACTATGGGCGCGTTCCAAACCTCAACAGTAAAGGCGGATTCCCACTTGAGCTGCGCCACCGCGGGCTGATGAGTCAGAAACGCTGATATGCCCGGTATTCGTTCCCATTCAATGATTCAATTAAGCGTTTGTGGTAAACAATTGACAACATCAGCCAATAGTCGGTAAGAATAGGAATACGTCAATTACCAATCACCGCCATTGTATAATTCGTTTAATACTAAGCACTTCTCTGATTTGCTAGTATCTGCAACTAGTCGCTGTATAGAAGCGCAGACGTTGGGAGCTAGCAACGTCTACGTTTGTAACAAATGGCCGCAAGATCAAGTTCCGTTGCTATGGAAACGAGCTCCTTTCTGCGTTTGCTGCAGGCTTCACCCCAAGTGGGAATCCGCCTTAAGTCATCAGTGATTAGTCTCTTTTGACGCCAGAAGTAACTCAACATCAGCTTGTTTCTCTTTCTGTTTAACGTCGTTGTTTCTGTTTGACGATGATAATGATTTGTTGCACTCTCTAACTTTTAAAATCTTATCATCTAGCAGGAACTACTTTTCTCGACGTTAAAAAAACGGCGTAAACCGGTCAACACACTCACCACATCTAGAGGCGGTTGTAGCTGTAACGGTGCAACCGGTGTGTTGACACTGGTTTACACCGTTTTTCTAACTTTGCAGAAAAGTAGTTCCTGCTAGATGATAAGATTTTAAAAGTTAAGAGTTACAAATCATTATCATCGTCAAACAGAAACAACGACGTTAAATAGAAACAGAACGAGCTGATGTTGAGTTATTTCTGATGTCAAAAAGAGACTAATCATTGTTGACTTACTGTTGAGGTTTGGAAAGCGCCCAAAGTGATTTGTCGAATAACTGAAGATCCAACCGTTCAGCAAATCATATTGTTTCGCAATTTCCATAGATCGTGACGTCATTCTTTAACTTCTCCAGTGGAGACTTCTCGGAACATTTTCTGAACTTACCCAGTATTGCAGGAAAGTTGCAGAATTAGCACTCGAACAGCTGTCTTGTACTGTATACCAATGCCGTAATCGTCCTTTAAACCAAAATACTAATATTAGCATTTAGTTCGAAATATTCAGTAATTTAATTAAGTTTAATGAACCTATTCCTGATAAATTAATAGTTTATTGTTAATTAAGCTTTGTTATTAATAATTTAAGTACAAACTAATTAAAAATAAATAAAATATTATGTTTTATTTTAATTTATGTAAATATTTATTTTATTCGATAAAATAAATATTTACATTTCAAATTAATTATACGCCAATTAAAAAATCTAATTCTAAGTGAACATGTGTATAAAATAGTATTTATATAAATATTCATTCTTTTCAAGTGAAATGCACAAATTTTTACGTCCATAAACTTTCATCTCTCGCAAAAACATATTTTGTTTGAAAAAAAATCGATAAAAATTCGCTAGGTAAACTATTAAAATTAAAGATAGGTCTATACATAAATTTTGCACTTTATAGTAATGCAAATCTGATTAATAAAATAACATATTTTATACAGGATTAAATTTAAGCTGGCATCATCTTTAAAATCATAAATTTTAATTCGTACTTTAGTTTTTCAATTAAACATAATCCAAATATTATCATATACTGTACAGCGAAATCCCGTACAACGCGGAGAATAGGTTCCGCGTTATAGAAAATCGCGTAATACGAGACATGAATTATCAGACGATTTTATGCAAATTTAACTTTGTTTGTTCTAGTTTTAACTTTAACTTCTAGACAATGTTTCCAGCACTGATAGCATATTGCTAATGAGATTTGCGTTAGTTTCGAATATGAATTTATTGTGTGCAAAGTGTTAATTAACTTGTTTTAAAGAAGGTTTCTTTTAATAAACAAAACAGTAAAACAGAATACAGGTAACTAAATTCTTTAAAAATATTATATAAAAGTAGACCTCGTATAATACCAAATCCGAAAACACGGATTTGTATAACCCGATAAAAAAGTTGCCATGGAAACGAAATAAACATCGTTTGGTTTCTATTAAAATCAACGGATATTTTAAGTAAGGGGTAAGTTACGTTAAAAAAATTTATCCTACGCATTATAGGGGACTGTTTATAGCGTTGTATGAGTGCTAGTGGCAATTTTTTCGTCGCGTTATAGGAGAACGCGTTATACGGGAGTTTACTGTATTTGATCAAAAAAATAAAATTGGTTATTAAAAAATTTATAAAAATCACTAATTATTATAATAATTTGTTTTTACACTTACATTAAAAACAGTAAACGAGATTAACAATTTACTACGAGTTCAGAATCCGATACGTTCATTTGAGTCGATTCTTTTGTGTATTGAGTGAAGGGCAATTAATTATAAGAATAATCCAGATGAGAATATAATCTTGTGGAATAATTTACATTAATATGTGTTCTTATATGATGTTATAAACTTCACATTAAACTAGTAAACTGCTAATGCTAGAAAAAAAGTAAGTAACTCGTTTATTATTTTAAACTTGCTTATCAAAATTTTATTATTTTTTTAGTTACTATTTATAAATTTGAATTCATTAATTAATATGCATTTTTCTGATAATTCTGAAGTTGATGTAGTAATATATATCAGTAAATTCTTACTAACTCCATAATGCTCGAATAGCAGATAGAAGAGTTACTAAAATCGAGAACTATAGTTACAATACCGTAACAAAAATGGAACTGAAGACTATTGTTCTAGGCTTATATATTTTTAATTTTGCGTAAAAGTACTTTAAATGTATTTAATTAAATGATGAAAGTGAAGAAAAATTTTCTATCCGAAAGCATTATTACAATCTTTATATGTATTAATTTACTTTAATCTTAGTACAGTATAATTTTTGGTTCCTATTGTAAACAATAATTGTTTATAATAGGAACCAAAAATTATGCTAAGATATACTTATTTCTTATTCTATTAATTTAATTAATAGAATAAGAAATAAGTGATCGATCAAGTATCCATAGATTTAAACATCTACTATAAAATGAAAATTAGCTTATTAAAAAATAGAAAAAACAAATTAATAATTATTACTATGTTTGAAACTCTAAGTGAATTCTACTGTACTTAAATTATAGTTCGATAAGATATTTCTAATAAATATTATCTAGAATCAAAATTAATGTTAAACGTTAATATTGTGAAGTCGCGTTTTTACGAACCTCCAATTTACGAACTACACGTTTTTACGAATTATTTAGTTGGTCCCAAAAAGCCCCTAATGTTAATTAATGCCATCCCCATTTACGAACTTTCGATTTTACGAACCTTATTGGGGGGATCCGTACGAGTTTGTGAAATCGAGAGTCCACTGTATTGATCATTTTTTAACATTTATGTTATGTTCATTTGTGCAATGCTGAAAACGGCCCATTTTATATCACTTTTTTAACATTTAAGTTAGATTACAAGTTAAGTGACTATCACTTAACTAAACAAAAAAAAAATCGATAATATATTTATTTATTTTAATCATGTTATGATTACATTAGCAGAATGAATTACATTTACCGAAATGATGTAATGTAGCTAATAGTTTTTTTCAAAATAAAATTCAACAATAACCATCACCAAAATCATTAAAAATTTATCAATTATTTTAAACTATCATCATCAGAGTGTTCATCTTCAGAATATGATAGTATTTTTAAATGTAGAGAAAAAATTCTTTATTACAACCTGAAATGATAAACTTAGAGGCTGTTTTATGTTCGAATAAATTATAAAACAGTTTATTTTAGCAGTTTAAAATTACAAAATTGATTTCTAAAATTATATTAGTCTAAACTATATAATTAGTTTTATAGAAAGCATTTATTAAAACCACTGATCCTTAAATAAATTACTGTAGAGTTTAGAGTAAGGAACTGCTCGATAACATGGCATTTTGTTGCAATGTTACCGTATCTGTTGCGTATTTCGCAACAAGATTAAAATTACAAATTGATTAATTTTAACATCTCATATAGCATAAATAATTCAGTCAAAAGAATAATAAGAAGACTGAAATTTTTATTATAAAACAATAGCACTGCTCACAATATGAAAGTTGTTTCATTACGTTCGATCTTCGAAGGGTTTCTTAATAGTTATAGGGCATTTTACGATTTTTGAATATTTATTATCAGTGTCACTAGATGGCAGGCTCACTTATGAAGGAGAGATTATTATAATGGAATACATAATACGTCATAAGCATCAGGGATTTCTATATAAGTAGTCTACTGTATGCACTGAAGTTCATATATGATAATTAGACTTATACTGGATAAAATATCCACGTAGTTCAGAAACAGAGATTTATATTTCGATACAAATAAAATTTGAAAAATGCGTCTATAAAGCCTACACAAATAACATTAATGATTGATTTATATAAAGTTATTACCGGAAAAATAATTGCTACTGCAACATTAAGCAAAAAAATTAAAGATTTCAATATTGATTTTACACATTATTAACAGTACTGTTATTTCAATTTTATATAGGTTATGTTTCAAGATAAATTGTTATTTCAGAGAAAATTCTGTCTAGTTTTACAATATTTGTTATTTTAATACATTTATATTTTATCTGTCGGTAATAAATCAGCTTGCATATATATATATATATATATAATAAATAAGCATTTCTGAAAATGGACTTTACTTCTAAATCTTCTATTCATATTCGGTAAGAAGTAATCATTTTATAACCAGAAAATACTCATAATCTGTATTATAGGGTAAAACCGGGAGAGATGACGAACCTTTTTGTTTTGTTTACTGATAAATTTATTAATCGATAACTTTTATTATTCAAAATAGCTTACATGGAACCATATGCAAAAAGCAATGTCAAAAATTAGTTAAACAAAATGAAGAAAAAGTAACAAAATAAACAATTTTTTTCAACTTTTTTTATTTTGCTTAACTAATTTTTGACATTACTTTTTGCATATTGGGTCCATGCAAGGTATTTTGAATAATAAAAGTTTTCGGTTATGATTATTGATAATTTTATCAGTAAACAAAAAACGGTGCGTCATCTCTCCCGGATTTTACCTTAACGTGGATTATTTAATTATCTTAGATAAAGTATATCAGCGTCTACCCTGTTCAAACAAATGAATGTCGATTACTGTATGCCATAATCATTACCATAATGTCATCTTGGCTCTAGAGTGTGAATATATCTATATTTAGCTGCGCCGTCTCTCCCGACTTTAATAGAACTAAAAATGATGCTTTTTTTTATATTGGATGGAAAATTTTGAGTTAAATAAATGTAAACATCTTCATAATACATAGAATCAAACCAATGATGCGAACTATTAATATTTCAGTCGAAAATCCACTGATGAACTTCATAAAAAAATTTGAGCTCAGTTTTGGACTTTAATAATTTTTTCTTGAAAAATTTATCATGTTTAAGACTGAAAGAATTGTATTTCTTAGATATTAATCTGAAATTTGATAAATTATTCATAAATTAAACCTGTTTTTGTATATAAATAAAAAAAATTCAAAATTCTGAAATTACCTATGGAAGAAAGAAAGGAACTAGCATTTAATTATAATGTATTAAAGTGACAGCCTATATGATAAAATTTTATTAATCCTATACTTCACAGTTACAATTAAATCATTTATAAATCAAAGAGATGGATTATTTAACACAAAGCACTTTACTGCAAAATAAAATTTTATTGTGTATGGTAATAAATTATTGGATAGTTTAAACAATGAATAAAAGTTTACGCTTTATCACATAAATTTTAAAAAATGTTTTATGCTATATTAATGATCATTTTCGGTACATAATAGCTGTTCAAGCGAGCACAGTAACAATATTTGGAACAAAACAAATTTCATGCTCTTTCCATTACGTCATAGTGAGGTCAATGTATCTTCTATCGTTACATAACGTAAAAATATTAAAAAGAAGATAAAACAGATCTTAAATCAAATCATAAATTGCAATGTTTGTTTCTTTTTTTTTCCTACGATAGAGTGGAAAAAAAGTTTTAGTTGTTGTCGGTCGTTATGACGTAACGAAGAAGAAAATGTTTCCTATTTGTTTAATTTATTGTTCCCAAGAGGGAGAGGCTCCACATGTAAAGTGTGTTGTAAGAGCAGGAAATAACCAGGGTCGAGCAAGAAACGTGAGAAGGCAAAACGGCGTTCCACGTCCAATAAAGTGTCTGGAAAATGTCCTCTCAAATGGCGGTAATAACTTTCTCTTAATGATTCTCGAAGGACATTTTAATAAATGGTGTTTTCTCCTATGAATTTTATTCGTAAAAATATGTATCTACCAATTCGTCGGGGTGGTCTTGTAAACCACTTTATAACGTCGGCTATCTACGTGTTTAATCTTAAACCAATTTTCGACATCTACATGCTAAGCTGTTTATTAATGATCCGAAGGGCACGGATATAATCTACCACGAAGTTAATCCCAAAGGATGTTGATACGCGATAGATAACGAAAGCGATAAAAAACAAATAAACAAACAAAACCTACCATAAATCCGGAAGTGAAGTGTGAAGAACTCAAAACAATCTGAAGGTCCCTAAGGGTTATAAGATCACGCGTTAAAATATCAAATAAAATCACATCGCTACTTCAGTTTTAAATTAACTTAAAGAGAAGTATCCGATTTTTACTGGGTTGTTTACAAATGATGCCGTGGCAATTATGAACAACATGGATAATATTTTAATGATCAACTTTTTGTGATTATACAATTCCAAATATCTAAAAATCAATGTTACATTTTTTAAAAAAAAAAAGGGAAATAAATATATTATTACAGGAAAAATAAATTTGCATATTTTTGTAACTTCTATAAGACGTTTGTAAAATATACGTCTACACAAATATGAAAAATTATATTTCTACACAAATATGAAACATCAAGAGATGACTCAATGTGATTAAAGAGGAAATCGGTTGTATAATCTGAAAAAAATAGTGATGTCATCATTTATGAATTAATGCTATATAGAAATTTAAAAAAATCGATCTATTTTTACAATAATAATATTCTATATATGTTGTGTACAGTAGCGCAGAGACGGGGGAAATCGGGACAAATTCCCCGGGCCGCTTCCTAACAATAAGAATCTTTTTTTACTTTTTTAAATTAAGTAACTGCGCATTGCAAAATATATAGAATTAAAATTGAATTATAAAAATGTAAGGTAAAGAAAACTCTTAGTATTCTAAACAGTTAAAATAAGAATTATTTATGATAATTAGACAAGCATTTCATTTAAACAGAGAAGGAATTGTTAGATCACAGGCCCACAACAAATTTTTTAGAGGAATGGATATGTACAGTAAGACCCCGTGTAACGCGGGGATATGTTCCAAGGAAACAAAGCCCTAAATGAAACAGCGTTAAACGAGATCATTTTAACACGTAAATAATGATGATAGATGAAACAGGAAAGTGAATAAAAAATGTATACAAAGCAATTTTATTTTATTTTAAGAACATAAAACAGTAATCAGATTGCAGTAAACTATAAACAACTCAAAAATATCGATGAAAGTAAAACGTTCTAACTTCGAGGAACTATAGTTCGAAGTGGCAGCATTCAGGTTAAAACTAAAATGGGATAATTGTTATTTTTATTACTGTAAAATAACATTGATGACAAATCATAAATATGAACTCTGACTTCAGCAGACTTTCGTATGTACTGCACTGCACTCACTGATATCAAACGCATTGTGAGACGGCTTAAGAGTCAGAGATACTCCTAAGGCTGGATTCACACTAGCCTTGTGACTGTGATCACGATCACGATCACGACCACGACCGTTGCTATAGAAACAATCCCATCAGGCTTGGCTTACGCTATTCTTCGCAGTAGTGAAGCGAGGCCTGATGGGATTATTTCTGTAGAAACGGTCGCAGTCGTGGTTGCGATCGCAGTCATATAAGGTCAGTGTGAATTCAGCCTAAGCCGTCTCACAATGTGATTTCGGATTTATGTAAGAACTCTGGATTCACACTGGCCTTGTGACTGCGATCACGATCACGATCACGACCACGACCGTTGCTATAGAAACAATCCCATCAGGCTTGGCTGTTTTTTCTCATTTGACCCTTGTTTTTTGCTAAGAAGTCATCTATCGTCATTTGCCTTTTTCTCTTTCATTCGGCAAGCATTTGTCGATAGCGAGACATCGCATCCATGACACTTTGTCTTGCCTTTGAACTTTTATCAAAATTTGGATCATTTTGTATAAACTGATCCATAATTTCCGTAATGCTAAACTTTAACTGTAAATAACGTTGATGAACGATCATAAATATGAACAAAAATATCAATGAAAGAAAAATGTTTTAATTTCAAGGAATTATAGTTCGAAGTGGCAGAGTAAACCACTGTATCGAACTCTAGTTCGAAGTGGCAGCATTCAGGTTAAAACTAAAATGGGATAATTGTTATTTTTATTACTATAAAATAATGTGATGACCAATCATAAATATGAATTGTGACTGCAACAAACTTTTTTATGTACTGCACTACACTGAAATCAAACGCCCTGCGAGAGGCCATAGGAGTATCAAAGCAACAAATTCGTGCAATTTCTGATTTATATGGATTGCAACAAACTTTTGTATGTACTGCACTACACTGAAATCAAACGCCCTGCGAGAGGCCATTGGAGTATCAAAGCAACAAATTCGTGCAATTTCTGATTTATATGAATATAACAGTTTGAAAATCCCTGCCAAAGTGAATCAATAAAAAATATAGAATTTGAAAAAACCATGTTATATTGAAACAGCATTAAGCGGGGTCCTATTGTATTATGATTCTTCAATATGTACAGTATTTATTTATTGAAAAAATATTTGTCATGACATAGCAATTGTAAAAGTGTTTGTAACATATTTATAAATGTAGTGTAGAATATAAAATAATTTTTTTAAAGTATGAAATAATGATGCATTTAATTATTTTTGCTTGTAAATATAAGTTCAACTACAAATATGAACCAATACAGCATTAAAGCAATATAGTTATCACAGAAAAAAAGGCAAATCTAAAAAATAATATAAAAAAATGAATAAATTTAAACAAAAATTATTTTTATTGATATTATAAATGAAAGTAAAACGTTCTAACTTCGAGGAACTATAGTTCGAAGTGGCAGCATTCAGGTTAAAACTAAAATGGGATAATTGTTATTTTTATTACTGTAAAATAACATTGATGACAAATCATAAATATGAACTCTGACTTCAGCAGACTTTCGTATGTACTGCACTGCACTCACTGATATCAAACGCATTGTGAGACGGCTTAAGAGTCAGAGATACTCCTAACTCTGGATTCACACTAGCCTTGTGACTGTGATCACGATCACGATCACGACCACGACCGTTGCTATAGAAACAATCCCATCAGGCTTGGCTTACGCTATTCTTCGCAGTAGTGAAGCGAGGCCTGATGGGATTGTTTCTATAGAAATGGTCGCAGTCGTAAGGTCAGTGTGAATTCAGCCTAAGCCGTCTCACAATGTGATTTCGGATTTATGTAAGAATAAATGCAAATTCCTGTGATTTCGGATTTATGCAAGAATAATGGTTTGAAAACCAGGCCAAAGTGACTCAATAAAAATATAGAATTCGATGAAAACCAGGCCAAAGTGATTCAATAAAAATATAGAATTCGAAAAAAGCCGCATTATATAGAAACAGCGTTAAGCGGAGGTCTTACTGTACAGTGGAATACGTTTATAACGAAACGATTGGGACCGGAAAAGTTTTTATTTATGTAAGAATAAATGCAAATTCCTGTGATTTCGGATTTATGCAAGAATAATGGTTTGAAAACCAGGCCAAAGTGACTCAATAAAAATATAGAATTCGAAAAAAGCCGCGTTATATAGAAACAGCGTTAAGCGGAAGTCTTACTGTACAGTGGAATACGTTTATAACGAAACGATTGGGACCGGAAAAGTTTTTCGTTATAACCGACGTGAAAAGAAAAAAATTTAAAAAGTTATGGACGTTTCCCAAAGTTAGTTCGTGAACCTGTGACGTTATTCGTCGAAAAAATCGATATTTTAGAGATTTTCTTCGAAAATATAATTAAAAAATAAAATTCGTCTCTTGAACCTATGACGTTATTCTTCGAAAAAATCGATATTTTAGAGATTTTCTTCGAAAATATAATTAAAAAATAAAATTCGTCGAACTTCAATTTCCTCAAATTGCATATAGCATACTTTTTAAAAAGAATTTAAAAGTAAATAAAAATTTGAATAATCTATGTATAAAATATATGTAATATGTACGGTTTTGATATCTTAAAGAGGCGAAAAGAAGAAAATATATATATGGGGGGCCTAAAACCTGGTTCGTACCGGGGCTCAGGATTTCTGTCGGCATTCCTGATTGGGTAAATACATCGGTTTTCCGTACAACGCGGAGGTTATGTTCCGCGTTATACGAAACGTTAGTTTCAAATATGATTTTATTGTGTGAAAAGTGTTAATTAATTTGTTTTAAAGGTGATTTCTTTTAATAAAGGAAAAAGCAAAGCAGAATACAGGTAACTAAATTTTAAAAATCTATTATATACAAGTAGGCCCAGTATAATATTGAATCTGAAAATGCGGATTCGTATAATTCGACGGAAAAGTTATTGAAGTTGTCATGGAAACGAAATAAACATCGTTTGGTTTTTATTACAATCAACGGACATTATAAATAATTGATAATTTAATGTTAAAAGAATTTATCCTACGCTGTTATACGGGACTGTTTATAGCGTTGTATGAGTACTAGTCGCATTTTTTCGTCGCGTTTTGCAAGAGTTTATTGTATATAAAAGTTTTTATAGCTACTATAATAGTAAGTTGTATTTATATACTTAACGTTAATACTAATTTGAAAAATACTGTGCTGGAGATAAAAAAAAAGCTTTTACAAATTAATATTCAATAAAAATTACACAAGGATATTGGTAAAAATTATTTTTAAATGAGAAAAACATTAAAATTTAATATTTATATTATTCATTCTGTTTTGAACAATAATATTAAAACTTTAAGGAAATACGGTAATAATAAAAACTATCTGATTCCTTTTATATTAATTACTTAAACATTTTATTTTCAAATAATTAGTGAAAAAATAAAATATTTAATATAACAATTCTGAATTTTATGAAGATCTCTCATATAAATATAATCGTAGAATGCTATCGATATCTAAAAAATACAGCCATCGTTTTATCATTATAATATAAACGCATAAGATTATTGTTTGTTTATCTCAGACTGATTCTCAGACTACTCTAGGAACTAGGGGAGACCGGGGTAAGATAACGACCTTAAGGGATTTATCTAATTATTGGTCAAACTATTTCATAGATTGAAAGGAAACTTTACTATTTTATACTTTCAAGACAGGCGAACATAATGCTATGTTAGGAAAATCATATGTAAAATGCTTATGGAGGAAAAAATATATACAGTATTCAGACATGTCTCAAAAAATCATCTTACTACTAGACTGGGGTAAGATGATGAACCTGTTGTCTTTAGCAGTAATCACAAATAAATGCACTGTATCCTTCATAGTTGGAACAATCTTCGTTCATTCTTTACGTGGTATGCATTACATGTTCTTAATGAGAATTTCTGCATTGACAAGAATCTTCACAGCCAATCTTCATCAGCTTTCTTTGTTTCCTGGTTAAATGTCATTTCCTTTCTTTGTTTTGTTCCCTATGTGGTATGTTGTAATATACTATGATGCAAGGAAAAAATCAGAAGCTCTCTGCGTCAATTTTATTCTCAATCAATCTTCATCAGCTTTCTTTGTTTCCTGGGTAAATGTCATTTTTTTTCTTTGTTTTGTTCCCTATGTGGAATGTTGTAATATACTATGATGCAAGGAAAAAATCAGAAGCTCTCTGCGTCAATTTTATTAGAGTTAGATGACGAGCATATGGCGTAACGTATTCGTCGTTTTATCTCTGCCATCTTGTTCCTATTGGACACTTTTATGAATTCTTTTTTTTTTTTTTTTTTTTTTTTTTTTTTTTTTTTTTTTTTTTTTTTTTTTTTTTTTTTTTGAGAGAGAAACTAAATGTCGCAAGGTGACCTTGCTAGCAATAATAATAACTAAATGAACTCAGGCACACATATAGTACTGCATAACTTTTAAATATATGATTGTGTTTACGTTAAACTGTATCTTAATAAAGGGGAAATTTATATAGAGCTGAACAAAAACATTTGTGACGCTGTAGAAGTCAACTTTCGCCTTCCACCGCTTTCTTTTACCCGGTACTTACTGGTAGGCATAGCAGCTTACAGCATATAATACATGGATCACGATCAATGAACAGTTTCCAAATTATGTCAAATTCGGCATATTACCCCGGTCTCCCCTATAGCTCCTTCAAAATCCAAACGTATAAAAAAACATAAAATCTAATGTTTATTTTTTAATCGAGAATATAAATATATGGAACCACTAGATTGGTAAAATAATTAAAATATAAATATCGAATATGTTTATAAATGATATTTTATTTTTAGTTCTCAAAGATTTTATTTTGTATCCGCAGTTGTATCTATATGCATCTCCCTATTAATAACTTTTCAACCAAATGATAAATTTTTATGGAAATCATAAGAATATTCTGTCATTAAATATGACCTAGATTTTTGCATCTTTCAAATCCATCCCCTTCAGCAATTTAAAAAAATACTGTCCAGTTCAAATTTCTGAAGTGTCCTCCTAATAACTATTGAAATATAGTATATGACAAATTCTTATGATACTTTAATATTCCTATTGAATATCATAAAAATCTGTCAAATTGTTAAAAATGCTTTTGATGATATACTTTTAAATCTTGAATTTTTAATCATTCTAAAAATTTATACGGAAAATAAGCGATTAGTTCTTTCCAAAATTGTTTGCTTTTATAATTACATCACATAAAGTTTAATTAGAATATGCTTATTCCCAATATTCAAAAGAAAGTTATCTTATAAATTCACTCTCTATACTTAATGAGATGAAATCTATGAGATAATCTATTTATATATGGTATTTTGATTTATTGATTGTATATTGTTGAAAAAATTAACTTCTCAAACTATTCATTCTTCTTATTCATGAATTTTATATACAATATAGTATTTCTGACATAATATTCATTCTCTCTGTTGGAATCAACTGAACTAACTGAAGGTTAATAAATGAAGGACCAATCCAGAGATTACCTGGATCCATAACGGAAATAAACCAGAAGGTGAAGAATGAGTATCATCGGACTAATTTCGAATCCTTAAACAGCAATTCATTTATATTAAATACTTTTCTTGTTTGGACAATTTATAAACGATCGAATAGAATAAAATATATTTTCGCGACTTCTTGCAATCTTACCATGCAAATCTTTTATAATTTTTTAAGATTGATTGCTTTATAAATTTGATTTCTTAGTAATTTTCTGAAATGGCCACATCATTTAAGCCGTTTATTTTGAAAATGGTGTAAATCAAATAAAAAAAGAGTAGAGTAACTAGGAAGGTTATATGGAATAGAATAGAAGAGGCGGATTTATGAAACTGCAATGATGCAGAATTTTTATGTTACATGGTGACATATTTTGGTCACAGTTTGAGTTTTTTTTCGTGGAAAGCATGATGGTTTAAAATAGAGAACGTATTTTCATCAAATACAAAAATTTTTGTGCCATCTGAAATCATCGGATCTGCAAAGACTACAGGTAAGATGTTAATTGTTTCCTGAGTTTCTTAAGAGTATTTAAGAAGCATCTTTCATAATATCTCTTCCTATTTTGAGAGATTTGGCTTCTATTGGAGTAAGCTTCATTCAAATATTATGATATGGGTGGTGACAATATGGAATACTATTCTATATCGCCACTCAGTACTACTGCTTTAATTTAAGTTAAAGTTTGACCTATTAAAGTTTAAATAGATATATAACCAGACTATTCTATAAACTATTCTAAGGTTTTTTTATTTTTTTTAGTAGGCTATCTCTATGCCTAAGCGAAAATCTTCATCACCCAAAAGAAAATAATACAAATATTGAATAAAACCATGTTCTAAGTATATATTTATCTAATACTCTTGGAAACTACCTGGAAGAAAATACTGTTTTTCTAATTTTTGAGAAATGGAATACTACCACTTAACTTACATCTTTCGGGCAATATGGAATTTTGCCCAAAAGATGTAGATCTTTCGGGCAAAAGTCCACCATTAAATAATTTTTTAAATTATTACATGATAGATATATAAACTATGGTAACCGTGTTTAAATATGTTATATGGGAATGTCCGTAGAAGGTAATAACAGATGAGAAACCGTATAAGCTTTTTTAGAATTTTTTATAAATTATAAAAACAAAATGGTATTCCATAATACCCCAGTTATTCTATATGTTTGATATTAAATTATTAGAATTATACTTAATAAACATATTAAATATGCAAACATATTTTATTCATATTGTATTTGTATGAATTATGTTAGATATGCATACCATTTGATAAGATGTAGCATAAACTTAATTTTTTCGAAATTTGACTTACATCATGTGCTTTTAAATAAATGTTTTATATACAGTATAGTATATTCTTAACGTAAATTGGCAGTTTGGCAGAATAAATCAATTAAATATAGTCTATATATTTAATTACCTTCATATTATAATAAGGATTCTCCCTTAAAACTACACGATTTACATACTTTAATAGATAAATGATATTTGTGGCATATTTATATGAAAGTTCCAGAAAAATTAATGCAATTATATTTCAGTAAAAATATATTAGATAGTTACAGCTAGTGTGTTTAGCTATATGAATAAAGTTAAATTATCTCTTAAATATTATAAATAAGCTGTAAAACACGTTTGTTACATTATTTAAATAAATCATAATAAAATAAGAATTGACTAAAATTAATATTACATCTAAATAAAATGAGCATTTATACTGACTAAAATTAATTTATGGTACATGTAAAAATGCTATTTCTAAAAATAACAACTAAAAGTAATTACGAATCAAATTTCAATAAAACCACTTTTAATATTAAAATTACAGTATTTTATTTTGACTTTAAAGAAATTTAAAATTTATTTTTAATATTATTCGAAATAGCAAATTGTTCCAGACTTTCGTAAATGAAAAAAAAAAATCTCTTAATATGCATTATAATTAGCTTTCGTGCAAATTTTCGTTTTTATTAATTTAACACCCGCATTATATTCTACTCGTCCATCTAAATATATTTTAAAGGGGAAAAAATGGTTTCTATACAAGGCCATGCAAATGGGGGATACACTGGATACACCACATCGGGTTCCCGATTTAAAAGAATCCCGGAATTGAATAAGATATTAAAAATTTAGATAAATTTAAATTATTTAATACAGGCATATTTTGATATATTCATCAATTGTGTGTATGAGAATGTCAAAGTACTTTATATATTATGCAAATGAGGATAAGCTATATACTGTATTAAACATGTGCCATGAAGTGCACACAAATACAATTTAGCATCCATGTGCTTTCATACACATATATTTGATGAGTTTTTGTACTTTGCAAACTGATTAAAATATTTTTACAAAAACCATTCTATTAAGAATATATAATATTAATTTATAACATTTTCATTAATTAATATAGATTTGTTCATGTATTATTAATTATAATAAACTATAATAAAATTTTAATAGATTAGTGGAAACATCTACAAAACGAATGTTTATTTCTGGAGGAAAACAAAGAGACAAATAAAGAAAAAAGTTAGAAGAAACCAAATTACCAGGAGAGTATGTTGCATTGCTTAGTTGCCTACTTGTATTAATCATTGATGTTAACATTTAATATATTCTATTGTAAGTGCTTTTTTCAAATATGTTTTATTACATTTACTTATAAATTATAAAATATTGTAATAATTACAGGCATTAAAACATAGTATATTCCATTTGATAGCTATTTGTTTCAGATTAGATAAAGAGGGTCCCTTTATTTCCTTTGATCAGGGCCCAAGTACCTTTGAGGAGTACAAATAGGGATCCCCACATAATGCAGTTACTATTATCAATTATTCCCGATCTAGTAGCTAATTGTTGATTTTTATATATACAATATTTGATTTTGATACAAATTTTTATTGTATATTTGATTATGATGATTATTTTATTAAAAGTAAAAAGAATGTATCAAGACATTACAGTGACCAGTGTCAGCTTGATAGCAGATCAAACTGACACTGGTCTCTCTCTGGATTTCTGATCCTCAGAGAGTGGGAGGGAGCAATTGCATCTTCTTGCTACTAATATTTATTTTTAAAAATTATGGTATCAATATTTTGTTTAATGATTTTAAGTGATGATCATTTATACAGGGTGAAGAAAACTTCGTAGTAAAATTTTGTGTACTGATAGGGGACTTCGAAACAAGTCGGAAATGTCTAATGAACATATGGTCTAAATGGTATCGTTTTTGAGTTATAACCCTTTAAAGCTAGCCAATCACCATCGAGTACAAAGCATCGCGATGCGTCGGATTGCGTCGCTCTTCTATTTACTACCGGGTAATAAGAAGGCGAGCGAGCGTCTTGGCAACGTGACGCTTTGTGTACTCGATGGTGATTGGCTAGCTTTAAAGGGTTACAACTCGAAAACGGTGCCATTTAGATCATATGTTCATTAGACATTTTCAACATGTTTCGAGGTCCCCTATCAGTACACAAAATATTACGACGAAGTTTTTCTTCATTCTGTACAACAGATTCGATTGCTATAAAAATAATCGTATAAAAATATGCAAAACTGTTTTTTGCATATTTTTACGTTGCAGTTTTATTTAAACAATATTCAATATTTCTTTTTGTTTTTTCTTATTTCACTCCCCTTGTTAAATTTCAGGCTGCGCTACTGATAGCGACTTTAAGTACAGCAGTCATTGACTGACTCTTACTAAATCATTAACCAAGTAGCCACATCTAAATTGTAACAAATATCCTAATTTATTAACACCGTACTTGGCTTACTTTTTACATATTAGATATTTTTGATTGGATCTATTTATTATTCTTGTCTCGATATAGACAAAGGAACTGCTTTTATTCTCTTGCATCCGGTTCCCAAATACTTTTGCGCTTTCTGTTTCTAGAAACCATGATTGATTCAAATGCAGGACAGTACAAACAAAAATATCGTTCAAAATAAATTGCTACTTATTATTCAAAACGCTTAAATAGCAAAGATCGTAGTTCGGAGATAAGAAACTAAAACTCTAGACTCCGAGTCAAATGTGGAGATGAGGAACTTATTCTAGAATTTCTATAATATAAAATATAGATTTTGTGTATATATATATTTAAAAAGTAAAAGCAAGCTATGTTATGTTGTTGTCAGAATAATATATGAATATTATTTTGTATCAACAATGGCATACTCTAACGTCGGCCCTTTTTATCCAGTGCTTTTAAAGATCTAACTCAAAATTTCATTTTTCTTTGCAACATTAAGTTACATTTTTTAAAGGAGTTTTATACTGATTTCAAAACTATGCATTGGTCAGATATTTTTTTCAAAGGATAGTTATTGCGCATCATCGGGGGAAAAAAACTATTTACTCATGCATTGAAATTATGTTAGTGTTTTTTATCATAAAAATATTATGTTAATGAGGTTAAAATCTTTAATGTCAAAACATGTTATATTTTCAAGTAAATCCAGAAAAACGGGCACCATTGGAGCGATAGAATCCGCTATCGTATTAATCTCTAACATATCCAAATAAAATGATCAAACATATGTCATTTGCAATCGAGCCTGCAAATTTTTAAATAGAGCTGTTTTCAAACGTCATTAAGTATTATGCCATTATCAATCGAGATGATTTATAATTGTAAATACTATACTACTAGACATTATCCGCTCATATAAATGAGCGGAAATTTTGTGATTTAATCTAATAACCTTTGAAAAATCATAAGAAAAACTCCTAAGAATAGGTATATAAAATCTTTGGATGGCGGCCATTATTAAGTTATAGCGCCACCTTCGAGTTTTGCCTTTTTTAGAGAAACTATAATTTTAATTTAATTTTTATTCCTTAATTTTTAAATTATTAATAACGACAAAAACTTTTGGCTGTCGCAGAAATCCGAGGATTAGATCCTTCTAATGATACCCTACTTATAGGAATTGGTATAGTGGTTCGACTGCAAAACGGATATCCAGCCAGCCAGCCACGTTTCCCTATTAATATATATGATACAGTGGTAGATAAATATATTATTGTGAATATTATCGAAAATGGAATAAATATTAAATCAGGAATTTCCATAAAAATTTTTTCCAATATTTTTTGCCTTGTTTAATACCAAATTCCAATCGGAGAGGTTGTAAGCGGCAAAACCTATTCCAAAATCCATTATAGTCCACCGATGGATCGGTTATCGGGTGAAAGATTGGATTGAACAAGTCAGAACACGGCATTTTGAAAAATTCTTAAAGGTATGAAACCAAAATTAAACATGCTTTTCCAGGTAGCAAGCGAGCACATTAAACACAGCCATTTGGTTGACTAGGATTTTCAATATGAGACTTATAAACTGGAATTAAGTGTAAGAAATACTGAACAATGTCGAATTCTTTCGCTAATATGAAAATAAAAATGCAATCTTCAAATATGAACAAATAGATTTATTCTGTATATCTTTTCTCTAGATTTTTATGCTGCTTTCTGATCAATAAAAAATACTTTTCTTGGATTATTTAAAATAAATTACAGTTTAACTAAAATAAAAATTTTTTTAATCTCTGGCTGTTTCAGAGATTATTTATGTACAGAAACTTTTTAAAATGTTCTCACAGATATCACTAAGAAAATCAAATCCATAGTCTTGGATAACCAAGTCCTTTGCATATGAATCTGCTATCAAAATATTCTATCAAATTATGTATGGTATTGTTTGAAGTGTGGCAACTACTCTATCGTGTTGAGAAATAACCTAATATTACCTCCAAGTTTAACACTATTTTTTTTTTAGATTCAGTACTGTATAAATCAAAACATTAAAAACTATCCCCTAAATTTATTATTTATATATATAAACAAGCACTATTAAAACTCTTCTTGATTAAATACCGTATATCGTAATTTATATTGTTGAAAAAACAGTATATGAAAAGTAGCATGACTATTTCCATACAAAATTGAAAATTTGATTATTTAAATTATAGTTAGGTATAATTTGTCTTTCGTTAATAATTTCATAATAATATAAAGCATTTTAATTTTAGAAGGAAAATCTTGCATTATACTTTTTTTGGCACTTATTTAATAGAATGTCGGATTGAATTTACTCTAAAAACGCTCTACTATGAACGATGAATGGATGTCGGTTTATTGAGAAACGAATGACGTCATCCGCATTTGCTATCAAAACAATAAATTTTGGAGAAATCGCATGTGCGTCATTACTCTTGACCAGCTGCACGAGTAAAATAATTCTTACAAGCCCGATTGCTGAATGAACTGTGTCATATGCCGCCCTAATTCAAATTTTGTCCACATCGAACGACGTTTTAGAAGATAAATTGTCGCTTATTTGTTTAGTAGAACGGATTCTGGAATTTAATTTATGCGATACAAGCCAGACTGCATTATTATTGATCAAAATTTTGCCAATCTCAATGAAAAAAATAGGCCTATATAATTATCAACATTCCTTATTTTCCATTTTGCTAAATAGAAATTCTAACCTCAGAGGTTAGAATTTCCATTTAGCAAAAGTTATATCAGTAAAAAAAAAGTCAGCTCTTGATATTGTTTTAACCTCTCTAACTTTAAGAATTGATAACTGATCCTCAGTTATTACTTGAGATACTTTTTCAGAAGTCGCAACATTGCTTACAAAAGCGTTCTTGTGGCGGATTGTTTGATGTTTATTTGGATTGCTAACATCACATTATCTATCAAAAGTCTGTTTACGTGGCACAGTTTTATTTTGCATAGATCTACTCGTATGAGGTTCTTTCTTTTTTAATACAGAAAATCGAAAAATCCGTAGTTTCGATGCCTAATCTATTCGTCCGGTGTTTGACACCTTCCAAAAGGGAATGTTTGGCATGGTTTTTAGATGTCAACAAGGGGTCAAATCTATCCATTTAAAAGAAATGTTTTATGTTGATCGAGACTATAATTTTAAAGGCGTTTGCGATTTTCTCGAGTATGAAAGGAGATAAGCAGGCGACAACTGATGGAGCGCGCAGACATTCTAGGAAATAGATATTGTGAAGTACGAGGTGTCAAGGATTAAGCAAAGCGTCGTCATCTGTAAACCATCAAACGCCCTTTAGTGTAATGTGAGAATCCAATAATTTTTTAGTGGGAAGATGGGAACAAGGATAGCCGGACTGGAATTTAATAAGCTGTCTCGTTCTTTACTCCACCGACTTTTTCTAAACAGAAGCGATCAACTAGAGAGAAAAAGTGTGGTGACGTGTACCATATTTCGTTTAGGAAAAAAAAAATCACTTACAGGACAATGTTTCCTTGCAATTAAAAAAAAAAGAAAAAGAGGAAGCGAATGTTCGATCTACAATTTTCGTGTCGTCGACACTTGGATTAAATTAAATTAAAGCTGCTTTTCTAATTTTAATTATCTTGTTAATCGAGTTCTATTTTAGATATTAATGATGATATTTAAAATACAGTAATACTTCATTGAAATTCGTTAAGTTCTTAATTACTAAATAAAACTTTCAATCGAGAATATAACTATAAATATGCAGTAATTGGTAAAACAATAATTTAATAATTACTGTATTGTTTTACCAATTACTGCATATTTATAATTAACTATTAAATAAGAGTATTATAATAATATCATAAACAGTAATTTAATAAAACAACTATAATTAGCATTTATTTACATCTTGACTTTGTTTTTTTATTTTCGTTTTTTTTTGCATGAAAATTCGTGGAAAATGAAGGACAATGATTAAAAATTAAAACGAGAAGGATTTCTTAAGTATAATTTTCTAAAAAGAAAAGTAATCTTGTAAATGTTGCGGAACAAATGTGCGCTGTATCATCATTTAAAATAGCACATTTTCTTAATGAATCGAATCAATTGACAAAACGAAGCTTGATGATGATAATAATAATAATAATAATAATAATGATGATGATGATGTCTCGCATCAATTGACAAAACGAAGCTTGATAATAATAATAATAATAATGATGATGTCTTCTTTCGTTTCGCAGGAAATTCAAATGCAGATTAAATTTAAAGAAATGACATTCAAGTTTTTAATTTTTGTAAGGCAAATATCATATTTTTAATTATCTCTTTTACATTTTGGGCAACTGAAATTATCTACAAAATATATACTGTGTAAATAATAAATTACAATATCACGTGTACATTACAGACAAGAATCGCCATCTACAGGCAATTTTCTAAACTGTTTTAAACTGCTATATTATTTACAGTATTTTGTAAAACAAAGATATTTGAAATAAATAAAATATAATTTTGTCAAATGATGATATTTAAAATAAAATAAAATTGGTTTATAATTCAGAGAAAATATATGAAAATAGAAATTCTTATCATAAACATTTGTGTTTATAGTACATTAAAACGCGAAGAGTATATACAGTACAGTTGATTCTGCTTAATTGGGACACCGGTTAAATGGGACAGCCGCGTAATTAGGCCAAATCTCAAAGAACGGAAATCAAACTAATAAACTAATACATAATTTAAACGTTGAAAATAGAAATTCTTATCATAAACATTTGTGTATATAGTACATTAAAATGCGAAGAGTATATACAGTACAGTTGATTCCGCTTAATTGGGACACCAGTTAAATGGGACAGCCGCGTAATTGGGCCAAATCTCAAAGAACGGAAATCAAACTAATAAACTAATACATAATTTAAACGCTTAATTGGGATAGGAGAAAAGGAATTTTCAATTTTTGATATATTTTAGGGATTTTTCGAAAATATGGCAACACTACGTACAGCTCCGGCCAAAATGTTTGTCACTTTCAACTAGGCGCTGGAAACCGGAAATTATGATCGGCTATTGTTGTGTGCTTTCTTAAAAAATCCTTATACAAAAATTATAACAGCATTTTATTATACTGGTAATTTTTCAGGTTAAAAATTTCTACAAGACAATACAGACTAACACAATGGAGCAAGTCATTTTTTCGCGTCCTATTACATCCTGTATTTCAAACTTTTTTGTGCTATAGGAGGTACTCTGTGATCATGAGTTTTGAATGACAATTTTAAGATATCAGTTGAGAACCTTTTAAAAATCTGTTACGTGTTTGGGTTATTTAAATCTGAGTCAAATATCAACTCCACTTTAGACACCCTCGTTGATAGATGTTTACAGTTACACATTGATGTATCATATTCTGTTTTTTCACCAGGCATGTATAAACAGGGATGATAAAAAAATCTGCCTTATAAATTTGTCTTGTAAAAGTTAGTATTAGACCTGATGACGACCCCGAAGGAGGATTGAAAACGTTTGTCAAATAAAAGTAATTTCTGCAATCTTGTGATAGACTTTGAATTTACTGTTTTGCAGTAGTGCAGAAGCAGAGAGATGCAAAGAAAAATAAATTATTTATGTCTTATTAATATTAAAAGAATTTTTATTCTTCCTTATTATTGACAGATAAATAGATGAACTTTAATACAGATAAACTATAATCATAGACACAATCCAGGAATTGAAATTATTTACATAATATTCCAATAAAATCAGAAGATGAACTAATTCTGCTTCTTGGCCACCAGTTTAAATTTTTCTATTTCAAAGCAGATGATGGAGTTTCTACTACAAAACTAATTGTACCATATTGTATAGTTATGTATGTGGATTTAAATGCCTTTTTATGAATACAGTGGTACCTCGGTTAACGACACACTTGGTTAACGACGAGTGGCTGTAAGAAAAAAATGTCTTGGTTAACGACTCCTGATTATGTGAACTTCGACAAAATAGAGCTCTATAAAACAGCTCATCATCGTATCACGTGATTCATTAGCTCAGTTGTTAATCATTATTTTTTTTATCACAATCAATCCAAATCCAACAATATCATTATTAAAATTAGTAAAATTATAACCATATGAAAATATATTTAATTAATTAAAAATAGATATGCAACGTTTCACTAGTTTTTAGTTTCTTAAAGATGATTTCTAGATGATTACTATTATAAATTGTGCGAACAAAGTCTGATTCTATTGTTTGTTTGTGTTATATATTACTTGTTGACACTCAAGTAGTGTGACATCGCAGTTTCGGATTCCATTAGAAGAAAAAAACATCTGTTCAAAATCCTACAGTTCAGATAGACAATAAATCGGTGATTGCGTGTTGCTGTTTGTTCACCATCAAAAGGTAAAATCAAATCTTATCTGTATAATAATCGGTGAATCTATAACCTAATCAGTGTTTACGGGCTCGTTTCTCAAAAAACTCTGAAGTGAGCCCAATTTTCCATTTGGTAAAGATTTCTAATTAAAAACTGTTTTCACAAATAATTCATTTTATTAATGTTAATTTTTTTTGTAGATAATATAATAAATAAATGATATTTTCCATATTTTTAGGACATTTTAAATGAGTTTTATCTGCATTTTTAATACTTACTATGGTTGTGGGAAAGAGCCGGAATGAATTAATCAATTTTCAATTAAATCCTATGAGAAATCATGCCTTGGATAACGACAGTTTTTGGTTAACGACGGTAATCCTGGAACGAATTACCGTCGTTAACCAAGGTACCACTGTATTTAGAATTTATTTATTGCAATTAATGTTCATATTTTCATATTTTTTGATATTTCATATTTGAAAAAACTTGTAAATGTGGGAACTTATAAACTAAGAATTACCTGTATATGTTTACTTTCTGTATTGCAAAAAGTTACAAGAAACTTTTTACACAAAGTGGAATTTAAGTTAAAATGTATGTAAACTAGGGTATAATTGTATAATAGATCCTTGTTTTAAGTTTAAAAAAAATTTTTAGAACTTGTAGTGCATATATATAATTTAAGTGTTTTTGAATATAATTCTTGTATTTTTCATTGACGATGGTTAATAAATTAACCGAAAGTACTCCGAAATAAAGAATTTTTAATAACAGACTGTTTAGTGCTTAAATCTAAGATTAATAAAAAACATTTTATATTTATACATAGTAATCAATAAAAGAATTTTTATTTAAAGTAATAGATAATGAAAAATCTTTAGGTAGTTTTCATTAATGATCAGATTAAAGAATGTAAGGAATGGAGTGAAATCAGATTAAGAAAAATTCCTTTCGTTAATCTGAACCAATAGTTAAATTCATATTGTGTTTGGATGCACCACAAAAATATTGCATTGCTTTTAAAGTTGTTATATGAAAAACATAGCTGGATTTATTATTATTAGTCTTGTGCAACTATTTATACATAGCATAAACTCTTCTATAATGATAATTCATTATCTATAAATAGATTTCAGAGTGAGTGCTTGACATTACACATCTTTACTTATTTTCAAAACTCATTAAAATAACAAACTTACTTTAAATTATGTAATATTAAAGTGAGTTTACTATTAATTATAGTAAAGATTATGTAACAGTTAATTATGTGATAAAATATTTTTTATTTACTGTAGGTTATATTTTGTTATTTATATTATTAAAGCAAAATTTGTTGACATTTTATATATCTTCTATTTCTATTTATATAATAATTTATTATATTAAATTCATATATTTATTATAACTCTGACGTTGCATTTCGGATTCCATTAGAAGAAAAAAAAACGTCTGTCCGAGATCCTACAGTTCATATAGACAATAAATCAGTGAGTGCGTGTCGCTGTTCGTTCGCCATCAAAAGGCAAAATCAAATCTTATTTGTTTAATAATCATCGAATCTATAAGCTATTAATCTGTGTTTACGGATTCGTTTGTCAGAAAACTCCGAAATGAGCCCAATTGTCCTTCTGGTGAAGATTGATAATTAAAAGCAGTTTTTGTGAATAATTCATTTCATTAATATTAATTTTTTTTTGTAGCAAATATGATGAACAATTCATTTTATTAATGTTAATTTTTTTTGTAGCAAATATAATAAATAGATGATATTTTCCATATTTTTAGGACATTTTAAATGAGTTATCTGCATTCATGAACATTTTATTAATGTTAATTTTTTTTGTAGCAAATATAATAAATAAGTGTAGAACGTAGCAAATATAATAAATAAATGATATTTTCCATATTTTTAGGACACTTTAAATGAGTTTTATCTGCATTTTTAATATTTACTATGGTTGTGGGAACGGAACGAATTAATCAAGTTTCAATTAAATCCTATGGGGAATCGTGCTTTGGATAGAACGAATTAATCAATTTTCAATTAAATCCTATGGGAAATCGCACCTTGGATAACGATGGTAATCCTGGAATGGATTACCGTTGTTAGCCAAGGTACCACTGTATTTAAAAACTGGTAAATATATAAATAATAATTAAATTGTCATATGCTATCATCATTAATATTACTCATGATGAAAAATACTTTGTTATGTTTTTAACAGCTGAAATCTTTCATTAAAAGATACTGTACTTTCTAGTATTGGAAAACAGTGTACTTATTTTAAATCTTTTTTTTATTCTTTTACAAGTTCATTCAATTGCTTAGTATCCCTATGATCTTTTCTTCATTCTTCAGAAAAAATAAGGCCAATCTTTAATATATTTGTCATCTGTTGAACAGAATTTATAATATTTTCAAAATTCTGATCTGTTCTGAAATCTTTAAATTGATTTATAATATTTCTGAGTTGTTCAATAATTGAGTATATATTGAATGTAAGGTTCCACATCATTTTATACTTTTGTAATATAAAAAGATATGATTCATAATCATAATACATAAAACAAAATGATGATGATGTCTTGTTGTCAGTTTAAAATTAAAAAATAATAATTTTTATTTTATTTTATAATTTATCAACTTCACATGGCATCCCCTTTGATCAGACATCCTTGCACACAACTGCTTGTGGCAACTATTTTGCTGTATCAGTATTTTGAAATAATTAATAATAATATTCTCCTTGAAATTTCCTATGTCCACTGTCTGATGTTAGAAACCTAATTCTTTTCATTTTATATCACTCAAGTTATTTGTTAAAATCACTTTTTCTTCTTTTAAAATCATTCAATGATGTGTACAACTTTTATACTGCTCTTCAAGGCTACAATTGAAAAGGAAGCAAAATACTAGCACACTTGAGCAGGCCACTTTTTAGTCATTTATGATGTGGTTAGTCCAATGTCATAAATGTTTTGAACTTTAAATTGTAAAGAATTCATATGTTCTAATCAAGTTCTAAGTTCTAGAACAAAACGGTAATTGAATGTTGAAGCTGATGAGGGCAAACTGTAGTCAAAAATCTTTCTTAAATTAAAATAAAGTTTTTTGTGTCATAAAAAGTGGCCTGCTCGAGTGTGCTAGTATTTTGCTTCCTTTTCATTCAATGATGTGAAGCTTAATTTAAACATTCAAAAATTTATTTCATTTTTAACATTTTATTTAAACTTGAATCTTTAAATTGCATTATTCTTATATTTTTGTTCTTATTATAATTATCACTTTTATAAATATATCTGTTATCATTTGTATTTATTGATATGCCAATCAATGCACTTACTGAATTTATTTCAAATTTTCAAATGATATAAAGTCTTTCACAAATCTCATAGAGAGTATATTTTTGTAATTATGAAATGATTTCTTTACCCATAATTTTCTTCCTTTATTTATAAATAGGGCCTAAATATCCTAGCCCAGAGCCTCCAAAATCGTAAGTCCATCACTGTATGCAGACATATCTCACAATTATGGCAAATATATTCTAGACCATGCTATAAACAAATTTCATTGTAAATAGAATCCTGGCATATCTTCATTTTTTAGTGCATATAAAACTCTAAAAAACATATTTACAATTATCATACATTAAGTACAAATATGCATAAAAAATTTCACCAGATGGCCATGTAATATCATTGCTACCCATCTGATTTTTATCCAGACAAGCCAATTTTTCCATTTTGTTGTCAATTACTGATTAAACTTCAAAAAAAGTCCTGTTTTTATCTGTTAAATTCGATTTAAAGTATATGCAATTTGCAAGAATCAAAATATATAAAATAAATGGAATCTTTATATTCCAGTATTTTAATATTATTTTGCTGGTAATTTCTACATTTACTGTAAAAACAATCATGGTATTCCATGCTAACATAGATGTTGATTATGTGTTACAGCTCTGTATAGTATTATGTGTTATAGAGCTATAACACATAATCAAATAATATGATTATGTGTTATAGCTTTGTATAGTATAACTTTTTAAGTATCAGTAGTTGTAATGTTGTAAGTAGTTATATTTTATTTTAGCTATAAGGGCAAGAAATTTGAATTTATAAATATTAAAAATTATTTATTTATACTTTGGTGAGATAAAAGAAATTCTTTAAATTTGGGAAATGTCTGAGTTGAACTTCTAACTTGTTATAACATAAATGTGAAGAATTTCATTCAAGCATAATAGCCAACAATACTAAACTACCAGTAGCAATATGAAGTAATAAAAAATGTATAAATACAGAATCATATATTATAAATTAACAATAATAAACAAATTACATATTTTTTGAAAATTGGAACTATATTTTTTATATTTATTAGTATATATATAGTTAATAAAAAATATACAGATAGTCCTCGACTTATAACTGCCTCAATGCATGAAGGTGATAAAATCTGTTAATTTTTTTATTGGTCAATGCAATTCAATAGTTCAAGTTCTTGGCTAACAATAGGATACATGGAAAGTGTCCTTTTTTTGTATCAGATTCTTGTAGTTTTAGATACTTTATATTTATTAAGATAATGTTTTAACATTAGAAGTGACAAATCCACAAATTTTGGGCATTTTCAACTTCTGACAGTTCTGACTCACAACAGTGGGGTTTGGTTTCAAATCCCGCCATTGTAAGTCAAGGTCAAGGACTATCTGTATATAACTGTGTTTATTTTTTAACTCCACTATGATCCTTAATTTTATCCAGATGACTGTCATAAAAAAGTGACAATACTACTGCATGGTAAAGCATTTGCTTGTCATCTTGAATGATCTGGGTTCAATTCTGGGTCTCATATCTTTCATTTTTCAGGACTGAAAAGCACCATATTAGTGAAGTGTTGTAAAACAAAGTGCCATAAAGTGAGGTATACCTGTACAATATTAAATTTAGTGTGGAGTTAAAGTACAAAATTAAAAATAATTATACTACATAACTATTAACACCAACCTGGATTTAGCTGATATCTTTTTCCAAAATATTCAATTTTATTAAATTTAAAATCTATGAAAATAGAATTATACTATGTAGGGAAATTTTTATTTAAATAGTTATTTATTGAAATGGACAGTTCTTGCAAAGCTTTTGCTTTTATTTCAGATGCAGCTGCCTTTCGTTCTTCAGCTGATGCTAATCTTTCTAATGCTACAATTTTCCTTCTTTCAGTTTCTTTTAAAAATTCAACTAATGAGCGCCCAATAGATATTTTTCTTTTTTTTCCTATAAAATTTTTATTTTATAATTTTATGAAATTATTAAATTTTTATAAAAATTCTTTAAGAAACAACATTCAAACCTTTGAATTTGGTTTTTGTTTTAGAAGGTAAAGTTACTGAAGAAAGAGGAACTGCAGTTTCTTCTGTTGTTTCAGATGTATTTTCCAGATGAAATTTAGTAGTTACAGACTGTGAAGAAAGTGCTTCCTCATCAGATAAAAATTGGAAATCTTGCTCTATTTTATTTTTATCTAAAAAAAATAAAATAATTAATCAGAGTTTCATTAAATAAATTAGTTATACAGGCAATCCTTGAGTTACAAATTTAATTTGTATGTAAGTTTTGTTCACAACTTTGAAACTATTATTATGTGGCACCTATAAGTACCAAAACCACAGAATATGTTGTATTTTATAATATATTTCATAACTGAATCAATTAAAATTTTTTTATTTTAAAGATATGAAATAAAATGTTCTGATTATAAATAGTGCATTTTTTGTATTATATATTCCTACACAGGGCCGTCGAGAGATATTTTCGGGCCCGTGACAAGTGATGCACTTTTTTAAGTGGTCCGAGCCCCACTTAAAAAAGTGCATCACTTTGGTTTAATAAAAAAATGCCATACAAAACATAAAGCATTTATTTAAAAAAAGGAAACAATAAATTCAAAATTCGATACATTACATACTATGTTATATACAAAAATGTTTATTTTGGTACAACTGCTATGGGTGCTCTGTCGGCAGCCTGAGAACTATCGGACACGTTATGTGACATTTCAGGCCCTACAGTCGGGCCCTTTTCAATGCCAGGCCCGTGACAAAAGTCACGGATGTCACCCCCTCTCGGCAGCACTCTTCCAACATCTTGAAATATTGCCTTAATATGTTTAATAACTATTTAGTTTTAAATTACTTATATAGAAAAAATATAAAAATATTTTTATATAAAATAAATCTTTCAGTAAAAATAAATCAGTTATCATTATTTAAAAAAATTATCCTTATTACATTATAAATATTTAAAGTAACCACTTTCGTTAACTGTCACTGAATAGCATTGATTAATACAAAGAATTAAGCAATTTGTCCATCTTTGTTGTGATTGGTTTAAATGCTATGACATCACAAATGACAATTTTTCTATGGAAAATTTTTAGTATACAGACTATAATTTACTTACAAATATCAAATAATATATTAATTAATAACAGAAAAATTTGCTCTAAGATGCTTTTACCATTTGACTTAGAAAAAGCTTTAATAAGCCTTAAAGCAAGTATTTTGTCACACACAATTTTTTTGTTAAGTGCATTTAAAAACTATGTAACTTCTTATCATTTTACAAAAATGTAAGAAGTTAAAAATATAAAGTGCTTACATTAAATGTAGCCAGGGAGTTATGTAAATACAAGTTATAATATATTAAAAAATTAATAAGAAATTAAAATAGCTAAACAAATTTAAGTATTTAACCTGTACAGTGCTAATTTTGGTAATTATTAATTTTAATTTTTAACTTTTCAACTTTTTTAATTTTTTACTAATTTTTAATGTATTATAACTTGCATATTTAAATTTTTCTAAGAAAAATTTGATTCATTTTACATTCTATAATTTAAATGCATTTGTAAGCATGGAGTATTGTATTATTTCCTCACAAAATAGAGTAAAATCTTTAATCTATTATAACACTGCTTTTACAGGCTTATAACTAAAAATGTATAAAACTACAGCTTTACAGCAGTCCCAGAAACTCTTTTATTACTAAAAGGGTTAACAAGTGAGGAACGTTTTCAACTATACAATAGTCATCTTCAACTGTCAAAGTGTTGAAGATGACTATTGTATAGTCAAAAACGTTCCTCACTTGTTAACCCTTTTAGTAATAAAAGAGTTTTTGGGATTGCTGTAAAGTGCTGTAGTTTTATACATTTTTAGTAAAATCTTTAGCTGCTGATAACAGGAATAAACATAATACCTTGAAATAATAGCACTCAACAGCAGTTGATAAATAATAACTTAATTTAATGTAATATTAATTTAATTTAATATAATGTTCATCTTCAGCATCAAGAATATAATTCAATTCTATTCTTGATGCTGGATGGTTGCATATGATACTCACAGAAATAAACAGTATGTGAAAGGCACATGTAAAATGTAAACAAGATTAACAAATAATAAGCAATAACACTTATAAATATTATGTATAAGGGAGCATTTATAAACTATATCATGTTGTTAGCTAGTAATTTATGATAATAAATAACTTAGGAGGAGAGGGTCATGCTGTAAAAATGATTAAAGAGTTTTAAATCTCTATGATCAAAACATTTGTTATTATAAAATATAAAATGTTTATAAACATATAGACTGAAATGTAATATGTGATATGTTTTTATCAGTTGTAACAAGATATACGAGGGTAATCCAGAAAGTAAGTTCCGTTTTCCATTTTCGCTGCAGAATAGCTGAATGTATAAAACTACAGCTTTACAGCAGTCCCAGAAACTCTTTTATTACTAAAAGGGTTAACAAGTGAGGAACGTTTTCAACTATACAATAGTCATCTTCAACTGTCAAAGGATTCCTATATGTGATATTGATATTGATCAAATAATATGTAGTATCTTTGGCTCCCACAAACAAAGAAAATGGTTCCTAGAATTGGCAACACTTATTATGCCTCGGGCACTGCCGGAGGTGTCTTGGTCTTTGTTAGACGTGTTATGTAATTGTCCTGTGTAACGTTTTTTTATATCCAGTAAATATATTGTTCTCATAATCTATCGTCGGTGTATTTATTTAATTCCCTACACTATAGTTAGAGGGCAAGGCGTGAATATCAGCGGCCCAGTGTTGAAGAAGTTAGAGGAGATCGATAAAACGCTAATACAGTGTATTTATTTAATTCCCTTCACTATAGTTAGAGGGCGAGGCGTGAATATCAGCGGCCCAGTGTTGAAGAAGTTAGAGGAGATCGATAAAAAGCTAATAATTAGGTACCTATTTTAATAAAGCATTAAAATAGTACCTAATTACTATTTTTTTACCTACAAATTACATATTTTAGAATTTATTACTACTTCAGTTTTTTTACCTATTATTTATTTGCCTACGAATTACATATTTTATTTTAGTTTTCCTATTATTTATTTACCTACATATCCATGTTTTATTTTAGAATTTATTATTACTTCGTTTAATTGGGACAGCCGTTACCTATTATGTATTTATCTACCAAATCCATATTCTATTTTAGAATTTATTATTACTTCGTTTAATTGGGACAGCCGCTTAATTTGAAACAAAATGGCTTGGCCCGATGTGTCCCAATTAAGCGGAATCCACTGTATCAAAATAGCTTAGTCCCAACATGTCCCAATTAAGCAGAATCCACTGTATATAATTCAAGTGGCATTGGACAAAATGGCTAAGTCCTGACGTGTCCCAATTAAGGGGATAACTGTATATAGCAGGGATGGCCAAACTGCTGCTCTTTGGTACCTTCAATGTGGCTCCCTATCATATAAGTCAATAGTTAATATGGAGCAAAGTTGGACAAAATGGCTAAGTCCTGACGTGTCCCAATTAAGGGGAATCCACTGTATAACTGTATATAGCAGGGATGGCCAAACTGCGGCTCTTTGGTACCTTCAATGTGGCTCCCTATCATATAAGTCAATAGTTAATATGGAGCAAATACCTACTTAATTTTAAAAAATAATATATTTGTAGTTTGTTCATTTATTGTAAAAAGTAATATGCATCTATACGAAATAAATGCATGCGAAATATATAATAAATAATTTTTGAAACCATTGTTAAGATTACCTGAAAAAAACTGAGTGCGGCTCTCAATTATTTGAATTTATTCAAATGGCTCGTAGTGACATGAAGGTTGCCCATCCCTGGTATATAGTAAACCCCCATATAACGCGCTCCCCTATAATGTGACGAAAAAATTGCAACGAGTACAGTAAAGGCGGATTCCCACTTGGGATGAAGTCTGCAGCGAACGCAGAAAGGAGTTCGTTTCCATAGCAACGGAACTTGACCTTGCGGCCACTTGTTAGAAACGTAGACATTGCTACCTCCCAACGTCTGCGCTTCTATACAGCGACTAGTACAGAGACTAGCCAATCAGAGAAGTGCTTAGTATTAAACGAATTATACAATGGCGGTGATTGGTGGTTGACGTATATTCTTACCGACTATTGGCTGATGTCGTCAGTTGTTTACTGCAAACGCTTAATTGAATTATTGAATGGGAACGAATACCGGGCATATCGGCGTTTGTGACTCATCAGATCGCGGTGGCGCAGCTCAAGTGGGAATCCGCCTTAAGACTCCGTTTAACGCGGGGGATGCGTTCCAAGGAAACAAAGCGCTAAACGAAACAGCGTTAAACGAGGTCATTTTAACACGTAAATAATGAGGATAGGTGAAACAGGACAATGAATAAAAAATACTGTATATACATAGCATTTTATTTTGTAACATTTATTATTATTATTGTATTACATTAATTATAGACTTTTTTTGTCAACAGATGACGTCACTTTTCACTCAGTAAGGTAAGTGGCGGGGCGAAACAAGCCCTTCCACAGGCTGCCCACCCCTGCGGAGGGGTCAGCCGGATTGTGGAGGACGGGGATCGACGGGCCGGGCCCGGACTCCATGATAAATATTTTCAAAGGGTGGGACCCGAGATTCGAACCCGGGTCCTCCAGAGTGGAAAGCCGAATCAGTAATCAGATTGCAGTAAACTATAAACAACGAAAAATATTGATGAAAAAAATGTTCTAACTTCAAGAAAGTAGGTCGGATTGGCCGCGTGGAAACGCTTCGGCTTTCCACTCTGGAGGATCCGGGTTCGAGTCTCGGGTCCCACCCCTTGAAATTATTTTTCATGGGGTCCGGGCCCGGCCCTTGGGTCCCCCCCCTTGAAAATATTTATCATGGGGTCCGGGCCCGGCCCGTCGATCCCCGTCCTCCATAATCTGGTTGACCCCTCCGCAGGGGTGGGCAGCCTGTAGAAGGGCTTGTTTCGCCCCGCCACTTAGTACTGTTACTGAGTGGAAAGTGATGTCATCTTTTAACAAAAAAAAACCTCAAGGAAGTGCCACGCAAGAGGACCCGGATTCCCGTCCCGGGTCTGGTTCCGGATTTTTTCGGGGTACTGGGCCCTGCCCGATGATCCCCGTCCTTCACCATCCGGCCCCCTTCCACGGGTGTGGGTGCAACTCGTGATTGGAATGGCCCCGCCCCCTAGTAATCTCTGTGGAAAAATACGTAAAATATGCAAAAAGAACCTCAAGAGACTATAGTTTAAAATGGCAGCATTCAGGTTGAAACTAAAATGGGATAATTTCTCTTTTTATTGCTGTAAAATAATGATGACGATCATAAATATGAACTCTGACCGCAGCAGATTTTCGTTTGTACTGCATGCTGCAATGATATCAAACGCACTGAGACGACATAGGAATTATCAATGCAACAAATTGCTACGATTTCGGATTTATATAAGAATAACGGTTTGAGAAACCACGCCAAAGTGAATCAATAAAAATATATAATTCGAAAAAATATATAATTCGAAAAAACCCGTTATAGCGAAACAGCGTTAAGCGGGATCTTGCTGTACTCATACACAGTGGCACCGAGAGGCGGGGAAGAGGAGACAAATTCCCCGGGCCCGTAGAAGATTGAAGGGCCCGGGCCGCTTCCTAACAATAAGAATTTATTATATATATGGGTCCAAAACCTGGTTCGTACCGGGGCCCGGGATTTCTCTCGGCGCCACTGCTCATACAATGCTATAAACACTCCCGGTATAACGCGTAGGATAAATTTAACATTTGACATACTAATTATTTGAAATATCCGTTGATTGTAGTAAAACCAAACGATGTTTATTCGTTTCCATTTAACAATTTTTCTGTGGGGTTATAAAAATCAGCATTTTCGTAATCCGTGTTATACTTGTGTATATAATATTTTTTAAAAATTAATCACTTGTATTCTGTTTTGTTTTTTCCTTTTTTAAAAAAACCTTCTTTAAAATACGTTATTTAACATTCTGCACCCAATAAAACCATATTCGAAACTAATGCACATATCATTAGTAGTATGCGATCAGTGCTGGAACTGAAAGACAAGTATAAATTTGCATAAAATCGTCTGATAATGTATGTCTCGTATAACGCGATTTCTTGCAAGGCGGAACGTATCCCCGCATTGTATGGAAGTCCGCTGTACAATACTATGCATTCTAAAATTTGCTGAATTGAAAATATTTTAAAATTTTACATTTCTTATGAAATTTGATAAAATTTTTCCATGAGTTCCATAATTGTATTATTTTCGAGAGCATCAATTTCTTATTTTAAAGTAGTGAAAGTAAAATCTTGCCAAATATAATATTTTCTCACCTTTGAAAAGTTCTATCTCTAGGTGAAAGATATTTCCTACCTTCCATCACCTCGTATTTGTTCATTCTTACATCCATACGCTAAAACATACAAATAACGCAAAAAAAAAAACAGAAAAAAACACCACAAATGGCAAGAAATGTTGTATTCAGTTAACGACTCAGCTAATGTGCTTTCTACAACGTAGCTGCCGGAGATCTGGTTTTGGCTGCTAACCGCTCATTGGAACAGATATTCCAGTTTATAAATAACTTTCTTTGGTGGACCCTTATCACTCCTGAGAAACCTAGTTGTATGGAATCTGGAATTGATTCCGATTTCTAAAGTTGGAGCAAAGATTTTGCATATGCTAATATGATTTCAAGTACAATAGGCATAAAGTAAATATGAGATAAAGTATGCTATTTTAGTATAATATATATTTTCTTTGTTGTAACATAGGCTATTTGCACGAAATTGTGAGACAAAAGAGTCATGGTTTCAGTTGCATCTGACTATTTCCCAAATAATTAGGCGGCGGCCAGATGGCCAAGTAGTAACACAGATTACTAATACAGATGGGACACTTAGCTAAAAACAAGGAAATTTCAGTACTACAATTGCAATTTACATGATTTGAATGTAGACATGATTCAACTTGCATTTTTGAATAAACTATTAAGCAGGCTTTCCCACAAAAGCACTCAAAATTTTGCTACAGTTTGACATATTTGTGTGAGCTAGGCTTTTCAACATTAATGAATATAAAAACTAGACATATGATAGATTTGTGTTTGAATTTTGTGCTGAGAGATGTCTGCAATTTGGATGTCTTTCCTGATATTTGAGCTGCAGCAACATTTGCATTAGCAGCACCATAGCATATGACCATGACAGCCATACTGTACATGTACACTTAATTGCACATATGTAAATGTGGCTTTTATGCCAATTGAACAAGATGACGACACTTGTGGAAACCTCCAGATTTCTAGAACTGGATGTGGAAAGATTGACATGATTTACATGTAAAAATGTTTTTGTTTCATTTTTGAATGAACTATTCATCTGATTTTGATGATTTTTTTTTTTAGTGTGTTCAGAATTGAATGCTGAACAAGTTTGTAATTAGAAAATTTTCCCTATCTATTATGGTTTGAAATCCTATTTCAAACCATAACAGCATAATCAGTTCATTTGAAGATCACTATCAGATAGCCCACCCATGACTTCCTATTTGTTGGCATTTAACAGATTTTTGAAATCTGATAGTTATCAAGTTATTTGGAGGGGTACAGACTTTTCTTCCATTCTTGTACATGCATGCACACATATACATGTACTTCTCTAGCCTATGAGCATTCGTACTTATAAATAGGAAATTTCATTTTCAAATTTCATGAAATTTTAAAAACTCTTCAATAATTTTAAACAATATTATAGCAAAATTCTCTAGCAACCAATATAATGTAAAATTACATAGTTAATATATTACAATAGTATTTCAAGATGGCAGCAACTATACCAAAAACTTATTGCTTTATATTTGGAACTTTTCATTAATATCTGTGAAGTAAGAAACTTTTAATTGGTTGTTGTGAAAAATATTTCAATATACAGTATATAAAGTTATTTCAATACTTTTGGATCCAAAATAAATAGCACTCTTAGTTATGAACAACTTGATTTGTGAACAAGACTTAGATATGAATTATGTTCATAACTAGAGGAGTACCTGTACTGGAAAACTAGCTTAAAAATTCCTAATCATATAATTATTTTATATAAATTTTCACAAATTAAAATTACTTTCATTGTTTTATTATTAAATTATTTTGCATTGTTTTATTTATTTTGAATTATATGTATATAGGTTGGATCAAACTTTGATTTAAAAGAGCAAGTATTTAGAAATTTTGGATCTATATTGGGACCATTTTCAGAACCTGGTGCTGTACACAAATGGGGACCTGGCCAAGCATTCTCAGCCACATTTGTTTGGGTTGATTCAACAAATACTGTTGCTGGTTCCTATGAAGTAAAAATTGAATCAGGTGTTCAGGTAATATGAAAATAAAATATTAAAGTTCATTATTTTTATTTTTGGAAAATCATCATTTTATTTTATATCAAAAATAATAATGATTTGTCTGTTTATAAAATATTGTTTTTATACATGCTGTTAGCAGATTAAAAATATATTATGACCAAATATTATATAAAAATAATTTAAAGTTATCTTAGAAAATAATAAAAATGTGCAGTTAACATTTGTTTTTAGTGAAAATTTAAATTTTCACTATCATTTAATTTTAATAAACTGTAAAACACAAACTTAAAAAATTAAATCATCAAATTCAACATTTTTAAAATTTAGATTTTTGTGAAGTACAGTATAATTTTGATAATTAGAGATAGGACCTTGGTCACTTCAAAATACCAAAAGGCCCTGACTAGGATATTAATTGAAAGAACTTTGTAAATTTAGAATTTATTAAATGTTGTTGATTCTTAATATTTAATATTTATCTTTTTTACTGCTCTAACAGGATGTATCTTTATATAAAAGTTCCAGAAGTAAACAGCACCTTTGAGCAGACCAAAATATATACTAAGTTTCTTTAAAACAAACTTTTATTGAGTAACGTTTTCAATGTTTAGCTCACCATCGTCAGCTCTTAAAAGAATTCAATATTCGAACTGTATATTGGAAGCTAGTAAATGTAAGAGCTGACGATGGTGAGCTAAACACTGAAAACGTTACTCAATAAAAGTTTGTTTTAAAGAAACTTAGTATATATTTTGGTCTGCTCAAAGGTGCTGTTACTTCTGGAACTTTTTATATAAAGGTGTTGTTGATTCTTTTCAAAGTTTTTTATTTTGTGAATAATTTTACAATTAGGTAATTTTACCTAATTTTTCCATGTTTTATAAAATATGAAAAACCTTATAATTTTATAATACATAATAAATATCATCCTGGTTTGGAAAATAAAATTAATACACAAGCTTATTTATTAGACCAAAATTATTTATTATTATAAAGCACATTTGGGTATTATTCTGAAAGTGCTTTATAATAAAAAATCATTTTGGTTCAATAAATAAGCTAGTTGTTTTATTATTAATTCCTTTATAATAATTTGCAGAATATAACTTGTATATGAATAATCAAGAATATACTGTATATTTGTCAAAATTAATACAGTAGAAGCTACTTATTGTAATCTTAGATATTATTAATTGTTTAATGTTGTTAAAATTTACAGGCCCGAATCATCCATATTAAAATGCATTATAAAAACTCTGCTTATAATCAGAATTTTGGGTATTGTTATCAGAATTGGTACCTTCCCATTTATGTTGATTTCAATTCAATTGTTTTGTTATATTCTATTTTATGAACATTGTTCTTCATTAGCATTTGTTCATTCCATTTCCCTGTTTCTTGAGGGCCATTCTTTGTTAGCTTTCAAAATAATTCTAGTTTACTTTATTGATTTTTTTTCCATTTTTTTTGTTTGTGTCATTTCTTCATTAGCCTGAACATTTGTTTGCTTTCTCATTTTCTGAGGTTGATATACCACTATAAAATATCATATTTAAAACTAAAAAAAATATCCAGATAATGCTAAAATATTGGTTAAATCTATTAAAATAAACAATATTACGGTATCTATTAATCGTTCATTTATTATTTCATTTTCACTGCAATTTAGGAAATTTTGACTTAAGTGGGAAAATATAATTGTGTATATGTTTTAATTAATAAATTTTAGATCAGTGTACATTTTTGATTTAATAAATTCATATAGACAAATATTTCATATTTGTCTATATGAATTTATTCCCTACAGTAAAGGTATTCCCTGACTAATTAAATCAGGGAATACCTTTACTGTATTGTATAATACAATACAGTAATCTTGGTTTCTTCAAACCCCCATTGTCATAAGTCAGAATAGTTGTAGGTTGGAATTTCCCAAAATTTATGAATTGCCCTCTACCAATATTTGTTACACTCCACTTTATTGCAACAAACTTAACAAATATAGTAATACAAGAACTGATATAAATATACAAACACTGTTACAAGACACAAAAAAGATGATTTTTGTTTATCAGACCATTGGTCAGGAATTCAAACTCTGTCAATTGATCAATCACAGAATTTATTTGATTACTTTGCTATTATAGGAATGAGTGATTGTAAGTCAAGGACTACCTATATAGGCCATAATTGGACTAATTAGAAATTTATTTCAGATAATTGAATAAAAACTTTTGATTATAAAGTAACTAGCAGACCCATGTCTGACATTGCTCAGGTAGTTCATGGCATTGTATTGAAGTTTTTCTTTTTCTTAAATTATGACCTTTTAGATGACATTCAGGATTTTCTTCAATGGATTCTGAAAATCTTTCCCATATAGATATGTTTTCCATTTGAAATATCTGCCTTTTTGAATGTTCCCTTCTTTGTCTGTCTCTATTAGAATTCTGCCAATTTGTTCACTCTTATAATGTTTCAATTTCTCGAACTATGAAATTTATTACAACTGTGTGTGTACAAAAACTTTATATCAAAACAACATGTGAAATGACAGTTGCAAAGTTGCGAATTCTAACGAATACCAGTAATATTAATTATAAACTAACCTAATGGTACTAATGACTCTGCCAATCCAGAGTTCGGCCTGAGCTCAGGTATTTACTGATTTCTAAATTAAATATAATTAAATTCAAAACAATCTAACAAAACTTAACGTCTAACCGGCAACAACAAAACAACTAGAAACTTACGGCTAAAAGTAATGAATAAGTGTTAGATCAAAAACAACAAATGATGTTAGAAACTTATACTAATAAATTGAATAAATTCTTCAAAACAAGTTAAATTAACAAAAAAATAAAATATATTAGACTCAAAAACACTTACAAAAGTGTTAAAGCTTTATTGAAACGATAATAAAGCAACAAGCAATTAGTCAACAAAACTTGTTTAATCCAAATCAAAATCTCAACAATCAACTATTCACAAGAAATAAACTTTAAATACTAATTAATTCTACTGAAATAACAAGAAATAAACCTTAAATAATACTTAAATTCTACTACCTCCAAATCAACTATTCAGAAGAACAAACCTTAACTACTACTTAAATCTACTATCTCTACCATCGATACAAACTTCAAATAAATTGTAGACCTTTACAAGAATTCCAATGTCACTTAACCAACCTAATGTTGCTACAACACCTCATTGTGTCATTGGTTGCTTCAGTTTTTATACCGGTGACTTACAATCCCGTGCTTTGCTCATTTGCATAAGTTTGCATAACAATATCAATTTGATTAGCTTACAGAGTAATTCATTCATGTCATCTTCTTTACAATTTATTTATATATCGAACAAAACATCAATACGAGATCATTCTTATATTCTCATATCAGATCAGTGGTAAAAACTTATTTATATTAGATAGTGACATCATTATCTGAGAAAGCTTGTCTGGAAGACAGATTCCATTCGTAGCATATGATTGCGAAATATTGAGATGGAGTATGTGGAAGTAAGTCAACTCTTAAACTAAAATACAACAATTATGTTAGATAATAATGAAAATAACAAAAAAATATTAATTAAAGAGCATAATAAAATAATAAAACAGGATAGGTCAGAGTTCACTTCTTCACATAGTTATAGTTTTGAATGAAAAGAACAAGAAATACATGAATTAATCTCAGATACAGTTTCTTTTACATAATTTATATTAATAAATACATAATTAAATTTATATTAATTTTTATTTATTTAGTGGAAATCATGAAATAATCAGATTGAAAATGCTGATAGTTTAAATAACAAATTAGCCACAAAAATAATTAGAATTTCATAGAAATTTTCAATCATTGTAAATCAAATTGTTGTTGTGTTAGGGCAATGACAATTTTGTTTCTTCAAATGTGGTAATGATAGTGACAATCTTAAATTAATTAAGGGGCATTAGGAAATATGTTGGTTTTCATAAAAATCGATTCAGCCTATCTTGCCTTATAATTGAACATACACACACAGGTATTCAGATTTGTATGTATAGGTATATATATAAATTAGATATCTCTAATAGCACATCATCACATGGTCACTAAGCCTAATCAAAATTTTTAACTTAAGCATATTATGGCTAAATAAGATAATGTAAGTTATAATCAATAGAAAATTAGAGAAAGGTTTAAAAAAACTTTAAAAACCTTTTAATATGAAATCTAAAGTTCAATAGTATAATGAAATAATATACAGCACAGTGCTCTATATCCACCATTAATTTAGTAACTGAGCAGTCTCTTTGGGTTATAATGGTCACTTGTAACAATCATGTGCCCATTATGATCCAATGAGACTGCTCAGTTATCAAAAACACTATCATAGTAATATGTTACGTGGTCACTGTAACCTAATGAGGTTGTTCAAATAGTATTAATCTTCCATCATGGATTTTATATCAAGTAATTTATGCCAATTATAATATATAAAATCAATTTCTAATAATCAATACAGGTCTTTAAATATTCCTGTGTAAATCCCCCTAACAAACAAAAGTTTTCATAAAAATCCATTCAGCCATTCTTGCATTATGAGTGTACACATGCACGCAGGCATTTCACATTTATAATATTACATATATAAATATTTTTAGTGCAAGGTTCTGCCATTTTAAATATTATTGTAATATATTAAATAATTGTAATTTTACATTATATTCATTTCTAGAGCATTTTATTATTGTAATATTTAAAGTCCTTAATGAATTTTTGAAATTCACTAAAGTTTGAAAATGAAATGGCATGTTCGTAATTTATATGAATATTGAATTTTCATATACAAGTTTTATTTGTAGAGGGTAGTAAACATTTGCAGTTCTCTGCATATTTTTTATTTGTAATTGGGCTAGCTGTATTTTCATGTATCTAGTCTTAATTTTAGAATCCAATTTTTAAAAGATTTTTATTATTCAAACCTATATTTATAAATATTTGATATTATAAGAATTATAATTATCCAATCTAGGTTCTTTATCATAAACCTATATTTCGTCAACCACTTCGTCCTGGTATTTGGACACTACAGCTATTATATAATTGGGTTATAGTGGCAGAAGCACAATTTCTGATAACACCCTTGTCATATTATAATGGTCACAAAGTCAGCAGTGAACAAGCAAAATTTCTTCACAGTGGACCTGGACAACCATATGTTAACCATGATTTTTCCAGTGTAGAAATTCTTTTAGGCTACACAAATAAAAGTACTGTATTAAGACAAGCATCAGCCAATTCCCGTCGATTTGGAAAGGACTTAGAAGAATGGATTGATTCATTAACTGCACAGTTCTGGACTGTACAGAGTACATGTTTTCTTGCTCAGCCACGGCATCCTACAGGTGGTGCTCTCTGTCTCCAACTTGATCTTGATCCCTGCCACATGACAACCTGGAGTTCAAGATCACCAGATCCAAAATCAGAGATAAGGCCATTTGAACAGAAGAGTAAAAATGAGAGAAAAGTTAGCTGAGTATAGTAATAAAAAAATAATCATATGTACAGTTTTTTAACCAGAGATTGTTTATATAACTATATACATTTAAATATATTATTTACATATAAATATATACATATAAAAAAATTTGAATTTTGTATATCATTCTTAAGGCATGAATGTGTGAGTGAAGTTTCTCTTATAAAAATATACATCATTTAAAATGTGATTGAGTAGTTTCTTTACTTTTGTTTGCATAAAAAGAAATTCATATCACTACAGTAGACAATCATATATTCTGAATAATAATTATAAATTTCTTTTAATTAAAAGTTATATTGAAATTTAAATACTTTTATTAATGTTTTGCTGTTTAATAATTGTTGTAAAATGATGTAAATTTATTATAATTATTATTATTAATGTAAATTAGAATTTTGTAAATTACTTTGAAATAATTATATAGATAATTACTTATTTTAAAGTTCTGTAAAATCTTAGTTTTTTAAAAGATTATTATTTGATAATTCAAATTTTCATAAATTTATTATTATATTTTTATTGGAATATTCATTCTCTTAATTATTATTTCATGTTTTTATATTTCGCACAGTATATTTGTTAATATCGCAGAAATATCTTGATTTTCTGTGATATTATGCTAATTTTTTTAATAATTAGTATTGATGTTTTAATTCTATAGTTTCATTTAAAAAAATATACTAATATTAATCTAAATCAATGTAGAATTTGTGTAAATTTAACAATGCTTAAAGAATTTTTGTGCCATGTTTTTAGCAAATAGCTTATTTAAAATATTTATTAATAAAGGAATGTGCCATAGTTTAAGCATATGATACAATGTTATATAAAAATATATATCAGGGAATAATAAATTTTGCAAATTGTTTTGATATTTTTTGAATAAGATATGAGTAATTGAATATAATACAAAAAAAGTATATATCAGAATATATATAAATGCTCGTTGTATTTTATCCTATGTTTTAAAAATAATTAAAAATTTGATCAAAAAATGATTAACTTTGAATAAATTTAATTATAAATTTCTAAATAATGGTTTATAAAAGAGAGTTAAATTTCAAACTGTTAGTTTATATGAGAATTTAAAAACGGTAATGAATTATATTTAAAATATATAGTTCATTTCAGTTTTAAAAATATTGCTTAATAATTGAATTAATAATAATTTTGAGCTTTATAATTACTTATTGGGTATTTTTCTAATATTTGTTTATTATTATTATTTACTTTGAAATATTAAAGTTTAAAATTATAGAATTGAAAGTTTCCAATAGTCAATATTGTAATTTCTCTCTGATGATTTCATTGATTTAATTAGTTCAATAATTATTTTTGTAATATCTTTTGATTCTATATAAATTGAAGAAATAAATATAGATAAAGATTTAATTAATATAAGTAATGTTATGGAAATTATTTAAAATACTTTTATTATTTCATATGCATATGACAGTTTCAAAGATAGAATTTCTTAAATTATGAACATTTGCATTTTTGTAATAAAACCATGTGGAGATTTCAAAATTATAATATGTAGATTAGATGAGCAGGAATGATTATCTAAAACTTACTCAAAAAAATTGCAAATCATTTATTTGCAAAGAGATGAGATAAAAATGCCATTATCTATTATTGAAAAATGTATTTATAAAATCTTTTCAAATTATTGTAATGTCATTTGTAAGCAACAGATAATTTCAGAAATATTGGAATTCATTATTTCAAAATTCTGGATAATAATAAATCTCAGAATTTGAGCATTTGATATTGTATTATGATTGATTCTTGATCTTGAAGATAGAATAGACTGAAAGAGAAAAATGTAAAATTATTACTTTTAACTGTGTTTGGTTAAAAAAATAAGATTTTTATGAAACTAATAAATTTTTAGAAACTGTTTATACTATAAAATATATTCAGCTATAAGAGTTTCATTCATTTTCAAGTTATAGAAAAATACTTCCTGCATAGTTTAATATCAAATATATCCCTGATGATGATATAGTAAAGTTATTATAATTGTTGTACACTATAAGGACAAGGTTTTAATTATATTATATTAAAGAAAACTACTTGCTTACATTCACAAATAAATAAACAACAGCACTACTAGCAAGTATAATAATTTTAAAATTATTATACTTGCTAGTAGTGCTGTTGTTTATTTATTTACTAGGCTTTAATGTAGAGCATTCTATAAAATTCATGCACTTATCTAGTTACTGGAAAATTTTATAAGAAATAGGTTGAAACACATAAATGCCTGGATTATATAATATAGTAAAATAAAAATATGCTTCTTTTCATCATATTTAGTACATTACAATGCATACTTTGTTTTTTCTGAATATAAAACATTTGAAATTGCTCATATTTCCAATTGAGATCACAAAAATGTATGTAAACATGTTGTCATTTGCATAATGGGATATTGGTTGATTCAAAATATTTCATGATGCTCCAAAAAAATTAAGCAGAAATTTCAAATCATTATTTGTTTTGCTTAACTGCTTCAAGTTTTGATTAGGTTGAGCTAATATCTTATAGGCATTGCTCTTGCCTGATTGTGGTTTAATTCATCTTTCATTTTGTGATGATTTTGTGCAGAAAGCTATAAAATTTGAATATATATATTGCTATCTTACCTATATTTGAATTTAAGAATACTGAACTCTCAGATATTGAAGTGCTAGCATATTACACTAGCTGAGTTAAAGAAAATGGTCTTCTCTTCTAGGCTGTTAGATATATATTATAATCCACTTCACAGTTAATGATGGTTTTCTGATTTCAAGTTGTATATCAGTGGAAATGGAGATTAGATTTTCTTTAAACACACAGTTTTTGAGATAACACACAAATCAAGAATATATAAAACAAACTGCACACACCACACACACACACACACACACATACACACATACATACATACACACACACACACACACACACACACACACACACACACACACACACACACACACACACACACACACACACACACACACACACACAATAAAAAAAAAAAAAAAAAAAAAACATACACACACACACACACACATACACACATTTTACACACACATACACACATTTTACACACACATACACACATTTTACACACACATACACACATTTTACACACATACACACATTTTACACACATTTAGTTGTATTTTTAGAATTTTTGAATACTTGAATATGCTATACAGATAGGCCTCGATTAGTGCGAATAATTGGTTCCACGAATTTCTCGCACTATTCGATGAAAAGCTTCCTACCAGGTAACTGAGAGCCACCAACAGCAGCAGCCTCCCTATTAGCCCTCCTCCGCTTTCGTCTAGCCGCTCCAGACAAATGCGTCTTTCGTGGACTAGATGTATTCCCGGAGGCAACATTAACATTAGTAGACTGCCCGTCCTCCCCACCACCCTGAGGCACATTAGTGACCTCAGCGCCCTGAAACGAGGTGCCAGGATCACCACCCCCATGATGGGGAGGAGGAGCAGCCTCCCCAGAAGAAATAAAATCAGTAATTTTGTCATCCATGTGGCAAAATTAGAACTGAGGGAAATATAAAAAGTCACCTCCCAGTTATCCCCCAATACAGGCGAAAGGCTAACTACGACAGAGTTTCGCCAGATGCCCTGAAGGGATCGTTAACAACACTACATCTTTTACTACCCCAGTGCCACTCAACTCTCAGCACGATGCTTACACCTTAGTTTGGGTAGGGCGTCCTCTTAATCTGGCCCCTTACCTTCGACCTGTCCGGCATGGGAGACCCTACCAGTAGCAAAGCTACCGCTGGCATAGCTCTCAGGATCATTGGAACACGCAAGCTCTGTCACCACGACAAGATGGAGACGCCAACGAGGGAGATGGTATATCTGAATCTGTTGTATAAATGACAGCATTATATCTGGGGAGTGTACTTATGATGATGATATCATCAATAAATTCTGCTATTGATCAGTGCAATTGACTTGAGTTCAATTCCCTTACTCAGTGGTCTGATATATGGAAAGTGTCCTTTTTGATGCCTGATTTTTGTAGTTTTGTGTTTTTTATGTTTATTAAGATAATATATAGTGTCCTATTAAACATTAATAGTGAGAAATCCATAAATTTTGGGTATTTCTAACTTACAGTGGTGGAATTTGAAATTTTTGAAATCGAACTCGATTATAAGTTGAGAATTTATTTATATAATTAAAAAATAACGTGTTAATTAATATATAGTTATCAGATTAAATAAAACAACTTCTCTCACTTTGTTTTACATCTATAAAACTTTTTAAAATATGGTTTTTTTTTTTAAAGTAGAATAAATTATATTGCAAGTAGTATTCATTATTACTAAATAATGAATACTACTTTAATCACTATACTGATTATAGAATATTAAATACAGGTAGTCCTCAACTTACAATGGGATTCCGTCCCAATGTCTTCATTTTAAGTATTCTGTTGTGAGCTGAGGACTTTTTAATTCTTGATTTGTTTGATTTCTGTTTTAATGTTTTCATAAAAATGGATTTCTATTTAACTTAAAACAGTTAAAAATGTATAAATTTAGATAAATATTTATAAATTATTTATTAGAACACAAATTAAATACTTAAATACAAAATTAAGAAAGAAAAATTTCAGAATTTCAAAAATTTTTCTATCATTAGTATTATTTTTCTTACTGGACATGATAAGATTATGATGAAATACGAAAATTGCAATAAGAGAAATGAACACTTTGACTGCTGATTAGCCACTAACATGAAGCAGGTGAATCACACTAGCAGCTATTGTGTATTATTGAAAGGCTTTGCCTGCTGACTAATGGTGACACTATGATAAGAATATGAAAGCAAAACGGTATATGTATAGGTGGCAAAGTTGAATTAGAGATTTTTTAATAATAATTTTTAGCCATTGTAAGTGTGAATCATCATAATTGACTTATAATGATTCACACTGACAATGGCTAAAAATTATTCAAGGACTGTTTGTATATTAAAAATTTTTATTTCTCTCTATCTGAATTAGAGTGAAATAAAATTAACCTTTGTATATATGATATAATATAAATATATATGAGTAAAATATAAAATTTTAATTTCAAGAATTTCATCAATAATAAATGGAGATTTTTTTCTGTTTAGTATTTCAGACTGGAATGGTTGGCTATCCAGAATCATTAACAGATCCATCTTATCATTGTCAAATTCTAGTCTTAACATATCCTTTAATTGGAAATTATGGAATAGCATCGGATGATGTAGATGAATATGGAATTCCAAAATGGTTCGAATCTAAACAAATATGGATTGAAGCTCTAATTGTAGGTGAAGTGAGTGATTATTATAGTCACTGGCTATCAAAAAAATCTCTGTCAGAATGGATGAAAATGCATAATATACCTGGAATTCAAGGTAACAATAACAGAAAGATATTTAATTTCATAATATATTTTTATAAATAATTTATATATAAAATTTTTCTTAGGTATTGATACTAGAGAACTTACCAAAAGAATCAGGACAAATGGAACAATGCTTGGAAAAGTGAGTTGTTTTATTTATTTGAAATATTTATGAACTTTTCAGAATTGTTTATACTAAATAATCTGTGAAACATGATCTAGATCAGGGGTCGGCAAACTGCAGCTTGCAAGCCATATGCAGCTCTGAAGTACATATATATGTGGCTCTGAAGTAAAATTGAAAATGAAAATAAAAGTATCATAGTTTTAATTATAAAAATTGTTTAGAATTTTATTCACATAATGGGGATTTCATTTGTTTTATAGATCTCACATAACTTCATGGCACTAAAATGCGTGGCTTAAATTGAAAATGATTAGCTACAAACCAGACATAGAAATTTTCTAAAGAAATGAAAGCTCATTGTTCACACTTATTAAAACCAATGAGAGCAATTTTTTGTATAATTTTTATGTTCTTTTCTTCATTTAATAAAGATACAACTAATATTATAACTTCTTATAGTATTTCTTTAAATTTTCCTTATTTGTGAAGATATATTTATGGATTATATCCACTTAAACTGCTTAAAACTTCATTTTAGAATAATAACAAACAGCACTAAACGCATAACTTCGTGGAATTAAAATGCGTGGCTTAAATTGAAAACGATTAGCTACAAACCGGACATAGAAATTTTCTACAAAAATGAAAGCTCATTGCTCAAACTTATTAAAACCAATGAGAACGATTTTTTTATGATTTTTTATGCTTTTTTCTTCATTTAATAAAGATACAACTAATATTATAACTTCTTATAATATTTCTTTAAATTTTCCTTATTTGTGAAAATATATTTATAGCTCTCAAATAATTTTTAAATTGTTGTGAGGGACCGGTTTGGCTCTTCCGTCTAAAATCTTTGCCAACCCCTGATCTAGATCAATGTTTTTCAAACTTTTTGACTGAAACCCACTTCAGGAATTGCATTTTATATTGTGACCGATATGTGATAAATCAAAGACACAAACTTTATGTGAATTATTATATTCGTTTATTTGTTTTTGACCAATATTTCATATTTGTTATGGATGGTACATATTAACACCAAATGAACTATTTTCAGAAAAGTTTTATAAGTTATTTTCAAACATTTCTGAGCATTTTTTTCTGTTTGTTATGACTCATTTTATTTATTTCATGACACACTAAGGGGTCATAATCCACAATTTAAAAAATGATTCCTTGGAATTTTATTTTTTAATCTTACGCTATCAAAGGATATGGATCTGATTGTGATAAAAACAAATAGGTTACATAAATAATACAATATTAGTAACATTTCTCCACTTTATACTGCCAAACAAACTCACAAAGTTCACAAACAACACTATGGCAGGAGTACTATTCACATGTGCTATTAACACCAATAAATGCAACTTTTTAGAAGCACTTTTGATTTCAGCTACACTTGAAATTTTTTAAAAAACTTACAAATTCCTTTTTGAAATACAAACAAGTGGTTACAAAGGTCGGATTTCTATCCGAACCCCTGTACTGAGTCCGACACCGTTCCCCTCCCAGCCCTGCCTTTTTTGCCGTCTTAATATTAATGTGGATATCTATTTCATTGTATTCGAGCCAATTCAAAACTCGATCCACAGCATAAGACCATTGCTCCATAACTTTAAAAAAGAACTTTATTATTATTATTAAATAAAAAACTTACAAATAGAAGAGAAAGGTCTCGTCCCTGGACAAAGTGTTGATGCTGTAAAATACTGTGGTGAATTAAATTCAAAACTCGATCCACAGCATAAGACCATTGCTCCATAACTTTAAAAAAGAACTTTATTATTATTATTATTAAATAAAAAACTTACAAATAAAAGAGAAAGGTCTCGTCCCTGGACAAAGTGTTGATGCTGTAAAATACTGTGGTGAATTACCAAAAATTAGTTCTTTTTTTTCCAACATACAAGTTCATACGACTTCACTGTCGCAATTGTAAAAAACAGACGTATAACACACACTCCAACAGGACATCTGACGATCACCACAATCCTTCTTCAAAACAAACAGCCAATACGAGGAACGAGACAAAACGCCATTCATCAGCAATAACTTTAAATGCTGGTTATTTTCCATATCTAATACCATACAACTTTTTAACAGAGAACTTTCAATTTTACAACATATAATTCTTATCTTAATAAAATAACACTGAACTAACATAATTTCAAAACTCATTTGACGTATTACAAAATTCATACATCTTCTGAAAAGTTCAGCTAGTCGGCCACAAAAGTCATCGTCCAACATGGCGGCTCCTCCGCGCCATTCCAACATATCGTAGCAGTTAAGAATTACATTAATAACATATTTTAGAAAAAATTCAAAACAACCATTTAACCTTACATCCAGAATCCTCACATCTGCGCCGTTCCAACATATCGTAGCAGTTAAGAATTACATTAACAACATATTTTAGAAAAAATTCAAAACAACCATTTAACCTTACATCCAGAATCCTCACATGGTCACCATAGAAACATGAAAATAAACAGTTAAGCACATATGTACTGAACTAATTACATAATATCAACATTAATTATAAATGGGTACATAATTTTTTAACAATATTACTAAATTATGATTAAAATAAGATGTTTAACAGATGAATAACAAAATAACAACAAAGTTACAGAATCTTCAACATGAGTATTTTACTAACATTAACCCGTTTCCCTTAATTCAAGCACCAATACCATGCACAGCTCACTACCAATGGGTCGATACAATTGACTAGTTTAATGCTGGTTCCCTTCTTATCATATATCTGCAAGGCATCTGCCACATGACCTCTTTTTTGGGTTATTTTCTCTCCTTATTATCTTAGCTTTGTTCCAACCGATGTCTAAGTCATTTATGAGTGCTCTTTGAGCTAGCGCAGTATTCAGTATACCTGTTTCTATAGCCCTCCTATGTTCCGGTATCCTTTTACTTAATGATCTCTCTGTGTATCCTATATAAATCCTTTGTTCACTTGTATCATTGCCAATGAATGGAATTTCATACACTCCAGGTATAGCATACGCATTCACCCTGTCCTTATCATTACGGATCGTGTTAAATACGGTGTTTCTTCTACTATATGTAACTTTGCATCCTAGAGCTTTCTCTATTTTCTTCTTATAACGGAATGTGATGTCATTTATGTCCAGTGAGCATAATTGACATCACATCAACATAAAGGAATCCTAGTCAGCATGGATGGAGTTATATTGATTCTTTTTCAACATTTGCCAAGGAAATATTGTGATCCAGCCCTCATAAGGGATATTTGCCATCTTCTAATGCACCGTTCATACTTTCAGTTTAAAAATGAATTTCATATACAAACAAAAGAGGTACTGATTGGTAGTCCCCTAGTTGGGATTATAATTGAGATGGTAGTTAGGGCCAAAGAAAGAAATGGCTTATCAGCTCTTTCAAAACATATAAAAATATATAAATGGTATATTGATGACATACTATTGATAACTGAAGGAAGCAATTATGTTTTTGATTTGGAGAAAGAAATGACAGATCCAGAATTAGGATTATGTCTAATTAAACAAACAAATGATGAATTTGAAACAAAATACTTAGATAGAGGAATAAAAGTAGTTAGAGGAGAATATGATATTAAGGTTTATAGAAAAGAGATGTACCAACCATTATTTATTAGAGCACAGATGCTAGAGAACCTTGGTTTTATAAGATGGTGGCTTTTCAGGCTCTTTTGGGAAGAATAAAAACATTTTGCTCCTCCCAAACCATTATGACAGAAGAGCTAAAATGGATAATATCACAGGTGAATTAGATATGGGTATAATGAGAAAACTATTTTATGTCTCTGGCATAAAATTTCTAAGCATAGTTTGACTTCAGTTTGGAATGACAAGGAAAGAGAATACCAACAAGCATGCTCACTGGACATAAATAACATCACACTCCATTATAAGAAAAAATAGAGAAAGCTACAAGATGCAGAGTTACATATAATAGAAGAACTACCCTATTTATCATGATCTGTAATGATAAGGACAGAGTGAATCCATATGCTATACCTGGAGTGTATGAAATTCTATTCATTGACAATGATACAAGTGAATAAAGGACTTATATAGGATGTACAGAGAGATCATTAAGTAAAAGGATACCGGAACATAGGAGGAATATAAAACAGGTACACTGAATATTGCACTAGTTGAAAGACACTGACGTAACTAGCTTTCTTTTTGGGTGGGCCAAGGGTGGGCCACACCGATGTGAAAGAACATTCTTCTGTATGCACTTTATTAAATTGTATTTATGTAATAGAATGCTTGATAATCGGTTAAGCAATTTAGCAATCATGTTCATCGAGAGAAAAATCGCAAAAGCTCTCGATTTGGATAAAGTAATTGATTGTTTTGCATCATTAAGTAAAAATCACCGCATAATTTTGTATTGAGCTGATATCAAATAAATACTTATATTTATCAGTATTTTGAAACTTTATTTATTCTTTCCAGCTAATCACATTAATTAAGTACTGCATGAAATGTGCAAAGGATGCGTTTTTTCGCAGCTTGTTTATCGCTATTAGCGTGAAATTATGTTGGCTTAAATTATACTTGTGGTTATTATTTTCATTTTTACGGAATACAAGACGTCTTGGATTATGAGATGTTTAATGTATTCGGTTGTAAATTTCATTTTTACAAAACTCAAGGTGTCTTGAGTTATGTGGAGTTGAACTCTTGCGGTTTTCAATTTTACGTTTCAGGTTATATATTCAGGATGGGCCTGCACATGGGCCAGAACATTCAGTGCATGGGCCATGGCCCATCTGGGCCCACCTGTAGTTACATCCCTGCTCAAAAAGCACTCCTAAATGACTTAGCTTCATTTCAACGGATGTCTAAGATAACTAGCTGTAATACCTGGCGTTGCTGAGTTTTGTTTATAAATCACATATTAAAAATAATTATTGAAAAAAATAATCATTAACATGCAATATATTGTATATATAATCATACAATAAACAATGCTCCAAATTCAATATCATTTTTCTCTTGTTATTGTTTGTTTATATTTCCTTTAAAAATTAAATGATTAAATATTCAAAATTTGTTCCTGTATGAAAACACTTGTATTAAATATATAGAAATATCTTTTATTATACAACAAACAAACACGTATTAAACAACCGCTTTGCAATAAAAAGTGAAGCACCCGCTTGGTCCTATGTTGCATAGTACAGTGATCTCAAACTCACGGTTCGCGGGCTGCATCCTGCCCGCAAAGTAATTTTGTATTCCCCAAGATATTTTAGATATTTGTTTAAATACATATTAATCAGAAAATTATTTCAATTTAATGTTAACAAAATAATAATCTAAAGTAGGGGTGGGCAACCTC